>PVJL010005452.1:0-108368 GCA_004026885.1 Lyroderma lyra | reverse complement strand
CCGCAGGTCCCACCCCTTCGCACCGACCCCACGCGCACGGGGACGCCGGAAGCGTGCGCTGCAGGCCCGCCGCCGGCCGCAGGTCCCACCCCTTCGCACCGACCCCACGCGCACGGGGACGCCGGAAGCGTGCGCTGCAGGCCCGCCGCCGGCCGCAGGTCCCACCCCTTCGCACCGACCCCACGCGCACGGGGACGCCAGAAGCGTGCGCTGCAGTCCGGGGGTGCGCTGTGCGGCTGGCAGAGTCAGTCACGTCGACTTCCAGGTTCCCAGCCACATCGGTGTTGCAGTTTAGTCTCTGGGCCAGGATTTAATTCTTTGCGCCGTGGCCCTTCTCCTGAGTCCCGGACCCTGCTGCTTTCATCCTCCAGGACGCGTTTATTTGACACCGTGTCAGGGAGAGGTGGGCAGCGGTGAGCGAAGGGTCTGCCCAGCTCCTCCCGCTCTTCCTCCTGGCTCCTCCTCTTCCTCCAGCAGAGTCGCTGGCATCGTAATCACTGGGACCATTGCACGTCTGCGAAGTTCTAGACGCGTGCCCAGGCATGTGGCATGTACCTCCTCCCTTAACCCTCTCGACACCCCAAGAGGTAGCTGTGACTGTCCTCATTGTACAGATGGTAAAACAGACTGAAAGAGGTGCTCGAAGGTGCCCAAGGTCAAAGAGCGGAACCAGGAGTCACTCCCAGTCTTGTCTAACCCCAGAGAGCGAGGTAGCCCAGCAAGCGCCTGGGACGGAGGGTGGAGCAGGCTAACAGGTACTGCAGGGGCTCAGGACAGGGAGCCCCTCCAGCGGATGTGGCCGGGCCTCTGAGGAAGGGGAGAAGCTCCCCTGGGAGAAGGTAAACCTGCAGCCAGGTGGGCAGACAGGAGGAAGGTAGAGGGAGGCACTGCGCGTACAGGGACTGGCCGGAGCGAAGGCGGGAGAGGCTGAGCGGAAGCAAGGCGGAGAGCATGGCGGGAGGGGCGGGGACACGCTTTTCTTTCTCTGATCAGCAGAAGCTAAAATAAGTTTCAATAATCCATATAGGAGCATCTCCCCCATCTTGATAATTTCCACCCTCCTTTTAAAACACGTTTTTTTAGGAGTCTGTGAGGGACCTTGGGGCACAGTTTGAGAGGTTGTCTCAGGACTTTCCAGATGTTTCTTTTCCTTGGAGTCCTAATCCTGTTCTGTAATCATTAGCATTTTGGGCCTAAGCCTTTTCAAGCTGGCAGAACAAAAGCGACCGTTGAGGCCGAGGAGAAAAGGCCGGAAGAAGGCCACAGCCCAGAACCTGTCGGACAGCGACATCAAGCTGCTGGTGAACATTATCCGGGCATATGACATTCCAGTGAGGAAGCCAACGGCAAGGTGAGGGTCCTCGGGAAGGCACGGGGCGGACTGTGCGGGGTCCCGGCCAAGTTGACCCCTGCCTCAGAGCACGTGCTCTCCTGTTTTTAACATAGTAGTATGCTGTGGGGGCCAGAGTCAAAGCCCTATTGGTTGCAAGTAACAACCAATTCAGTCGGTTTAGGCCACAGAGGGCGTTCCTGGGACTGTCTCCTAGAGCTCAAGGACAAGAGGTGCAGCCAAACCACACAGCGGACTGCAAAGAGTGAGGTGGGCCTTCTCGGCCTCCTGTCCTCTGGCTTGCTTCCCTCTGTGGGTTTGCTTCCTTCTCCTCCATGTGATGGGAGTGGTTCATCCTGCCAGGGTACCATCCAGCGAGCATCAGCTTCTCGTGGGAGAACCTGAAGGTCCTCACTCAAGTCAGGTGTTGACCCCTGGTCTCATTACCTACAGCCAGAGAGGCAGGGTCACCAGGATTAGTCCTCAAAGTGGGAGACAGTTCTCAGAGAAGAGGGGGTGAGCTGGGCAAAAACCCAAAAGGGGTATGTCCTAGGTTTTGAGACACATGTGTGATGAGCATAAAAAGGTGACTTCCTTCTCTGTGCTCAGAGGAACGAGTAATGCCTACTATGTTTCACTACACTGGGGGCCGTGGGGACCCCTCAACTGTAAGTGAGATGAGCCTGAGTTTCTTAATCCCCTTAGAGAACAGAGATGGAAGGTGTGGGAACTAAAATTTGGGGGGATGTCCTTGTTAGTGTGAGGAGGGAAGCTATCATTTACTGTACATTTGCCGTGTTTCGGGAGCTATGAGGGCACTTTCATACATATAGATAGATAGATAGATAGATAGTTTCATTAACTTCTCACCACTGTCACTGTCTCCGTTTTACCCAGGAGAAAATGGAAGTAAAGGGAGTGTAAGTGGCTTGTCCAAGGTCATCAGCCCTGTCTGATTCACAGGAGAGTGCCATTCCACACGTAGTCTTGGGAGTCCTCTTTCCTCCCCAGGTTCTTCCCTTTAAATTTCTTTTCCTTTCCTCTCACCCCACTATCTTTCCCTATTTTGTTTTTACTAATTCTTTCACCCGTGACAGAACGCCTGATCACCAACATGTATTTCCAATTTTATTACTAATCAATGTCCGTTTGAGCTCTAGAATCTGCGTAGCATTGCTGCCTTGAGCGTAGCCCAACGCTTTCACCTTGATCGCATCAAAGCGCAGCTGTGGAGTGAAAGCTGTTTTTTTGGTTTTTGTTTTGTTTTTTTGAAGAACATGTAGATGTTTCTCTATTGATTTTTGGTCTCTATTGATTTTTTTTTATTGTTACATGTATTGGGGTGACATTGGTTAGTAAAAATTACATAGGTTCCAGGTGTACAATTCTATAATACATCATCTATGTGTTGCATTGTGTGTTCACCACCCAGAGTGCATTTATTTTTTAACATATTAATGGTATGAGAAATTGTATGTAATAAATAATTACAAAACACAAGAACAGATACAAGGTACAAGAAATTTTATGTATAAAATTTTTTATATAAAAAAATGAGTGGCATATTCCAGGGTAGTATTTGCATACAGATATCGTTATTGATTTCTAAAGTTACACTTTCAACTCGTAAGCATAAATAAAAGAATTAAAAGCATTTCTATAGATAGAGAATTAGTACTACCCATGTATAATGCTCACCCTTATTTTTCCCTCTCAAATTTGGGCCAAAAAAGTGCTTACTGTACACGGCAAAATACAATAAATGGAATTTTCCGTCTCCCTTGCTGGACTCTTATGGCCATGCCCATCCCTCTGGTTGAATGTGTATCCCAGTACATTGGGATTAATTGTTTACACGTCTGCCATCCATTCTAGTCTCGGCTGCAGTGAGTCTCCTTTGTCTCCGCAGCGCCAGTGTCTAACACAGGGCCTAATGTGTAGTAGGTAATTACCACGCGTTTGCATTCCAAAGAGAAAAAGGCTTTCTCTGGCAGCTGTTGTGTCAGATATTCCATTTTCATTGTCCCATAGTTTATCCGAAACCCTTATCTGTGAAAAGTAAGACAGTCTAATTGAGATTATTTATATGTTCAGTCCAGTAATGAATGTGAAATATTTGGTAAGCCATGAAGTTCAGAACGAACACGCAAGTGGACTGTTAGGGTGAGTGGGGCAGGGATCTGGGAGAGGCTCTGTAGAGATGACCTTCATTTCTTCCTTTAAGAACAGCAGCTCTTTAACAGAGAAGGGGGACAAGGCCCCCAAAGAGGTCAGGATTCCTCACACTAGGAATCCTGACCACCCTTGGCCAGTGAGGCTCGGGAGGCCTCGAGAGATGTCTGGCCTGAGATTTGTCGCTCCGGTTCCTGGAGAACGCACAGTCAAGGAGCATACAGGAAGAGAGCAGTTGGAGGGAGACAGGGCAGGCTGGTCAGCAAGTTAGCACACCTGAGAGGGACCGAGGCGCTCATTTATGGGGGAAAGGCATGTCCCCACGCAGGCACCCCCTCAGAGAGGAGAAGAGAGGACTCTTTCCTCTGCTCTCAGCCATGCCTGAGGGTCTAGCGGGAGAAGTTTGGGAGTCTCTAATAATCACTAGGTGATTGGGGATGACCAGAGCATAGTAAAAGCCTTCTAAAGTGTTGACAAGCTTAGAGACAATGTCTGTCACCAGAGCCACCAGAGCCATACATTTGTGGAAAAACCATCTGCTTGATAGACTTTCCTTGTTGTTTATTTCTTTCATACATTTTCCCTCTTAGCAAATTCCAGCAGCCGCCAAGATCTTCAAGGACTTACAGTGAAAAGCACGCTGCTTCCCCAGGCGCACACAGCCCACCCCACAGTGCTGACTACCCCGGCAGCCAGGTGGGGCACCCGTGCACAACCTCTGCTTAGAACCTCACCCCTTAGGTTTTTAAGAATTGCCTAGAAACTTCATAGTCTGTTTTCTGCTTCATTTTCTTTGGAAACATACTATTTAGTAAATACATTCTCTGCTAAGAGCAAAATAATTCAACTGTTATGGACTCTTACACTTGCTCTTGACTTTAAGGTTTTAGTACGTCCTTTTGTGGAAGTTTCTTTTCAACGAATAATTTGCCATACAACGACTGCTGAAGGACCAAACCCCACCTGGAATGAAGAACTTGAACTTCCATTTAGGTGAGCATATTTTCCTCTTTAAAGAACTATGGGATATTTTGAAGAAATGTGAAGGAGATGGTAAGGCCCAAGGTGAGAGGTTGTGCAGCTAGTGAGGCGAACAAGACAGGAGTCCTGACACCAGCTCCCATGCTTTGTCGTGTGTCCCCTAACTGGCTCCCATCAAGAATAAAGTGGCAAAATGTCCGGCTTCTGGAACTCGGGCTCACTATTGGGACTCTGCACCCCTTCTGGGCTCTGGCTACTGATAAACCAAGCTTCCCATCCCTTCACCCCATTGCCTCTACCCTGCTTTTCCTGTCTTCCTATCTCCCCAGCTCTAGAAGCTTCAAATAAATCTGAAGCCCCCCCCCCATTCTTGTGAATATTGTGCCTTTCCCTCACCAGAAATGCACAGGCATTTAAAAGTGTTAAGCAGTTTTAGATATTTAAGACTCATTATTTCAGATCTTGAAGCAACCTTAGAAATTATCTAGTCCAACACTCTACTTTTACAGAAAAGAAACTACAACCCCAAGGTGGAAGGTGACTTGCTTAAGGTCATAGTAAAGTAGAGGCAGAGCAAGGATTTCAACAAGTCAAGTCAGAAGAGAGGGGCAGATACCATGGTTATACATGGCACAGGCAAAAAGAATGAGAAAATTTAAAGGCAAATGCTCAACAAAATACACGCAGTAGCCCAGCCTCTAGCCACGCCATGGAGCTGCCTGGTTGGGCCCGGCCTGGCTAGACTCAGAGTGGGTCCTCACCCCCGCACTGCATTACCTATCGACAGGAAAGTAGGTGAAACGCAGGGAACATTCCACCAGCCACGTCACAACAGGAGGTGTATGGCTGGGGGATGGTCTGCAGGACAGCGCGTTTTGGAGGTCAGATGCTGGGGAGGTCCACACACCAGCACCACTGTCAGCTGGAGACCTGTATGGAGCCCGTCCACCGAGCAGGCTCGGCCCTGGCCACCTGGCTCCTTGCAAAGCTCCGCATAGGGTGAGGGTGGGGAATGGGTGTGAGACCCACCAGGACAAGCCAGCCATGTATCAGAGGGTGTATCTCTCTGCATGGGGCCTCCAGTCGAGTGCCCTTTCTGTTTGGGTGGAGTAGTACATTGTGGAACCCACCCTTGTACAAGGTAAACCCTTGCGCTGAAAGCAGCGCTTTTAATCCTTACGTCCATGCTCACGTTTGAGTACGTTCCTGATGTTGACATTTGAGTGCTCATTATTTCTATTTTGCCCATTTTCATGGTCCCTTGTCCTGGGTGCCCATTTGCAGGGCCCCTAATGGGGACTACAGCACAACCAGTTTGCAGTCGGTGAAAGACGACGTGTTCATTAACGTTTTTGACGAGGTCCTATATGATGTCTTGGAGGTAAGTTCACGGTCCCAAGGAAGGTATCGGCACTCGCTGTCAGGTCCTCTAGCCACTCTGCAAGTCCCAAACACATTTTCCTTGTTTCTTATATTTGGAATGTTAGAAACTTGACATGTAGACAAGGGGAAAGGGAGAAGGGAGCAAGAGAACTAGCTTTTTTGATTTTCAGTTGAGTGTCTTCTGTGTTCTAGGAATTGTACTAGGTGCTCTGTATACACTCTCGCTTAATTCTAAAATAACCCTATCAAGTGGATGGTTAAATCTCCAATTTATGAATGAGGAAACTGAACTTTAGACTTTCCTTGGGTCACAAAACCGTGAAAGCGACTGAACCAGAACGTGACTTAGTTCTGTGTAATCTCAGCCAAAATCCTGCTTCCCTGCTGCTGAACTACCTAATTGATTGTCTGGCACCTTAAAGAGTTATGACTGCCCCCCCTCTCCCCGCAGGATGACCGGGAACGGGGAAGCCGAGTCCACACTCGCATCGAGAGACGCTGGTTGGGCTGCGTGAAAATTCCATTTAGCACGATATATTTCCAAGCAAGGGTAAGCATCTGAAGCCAGAACTCCACGAGAATAGGGGACTGCTCTATCCATTCCCCGTTTAGGCTTTCCTTGTGGGCACACCCTGTCAACACTGAGAGCGCCTTGGAAAGACTAAAAAGCACCATGAAACAGCTCTGATCTGCGCTCTTTGCACGGTAAACATCTGTCTTCCTGAGAGTAGTTCATGCACGACTGTTCCAAGCCGAGAGGTTTTTTTAACATTTAAATAGAAGTGAAGGAGAAGGTGGGGCAAAGTGGAGACTTGTCAAAGTGACAAAAGTGGAGTGCGTAGATGCCTGAAAGTCATTTGAAGAAAACAGGACGCATGATGGCCCACTGATCAAACGCGTTTCGTCAATGTTTCTAGAGTCCTCAGTGACTGAAACGTGAAAAATGGTTAGTAGAGACTCGCTCAGCTAAGACGCCCTCCTTCAGAGCTGACCGATGTTGCTAAAGGTGATCCATTAGGTTAGCAGCTCTTGAATGACATAGTGTCTCCAATCTGGGACAGTTAAAGCGCTGAAATGGCTGTCTCATCTCAGTGTCAC
Organism: Lyroderma lyra; assembly: GCA_004026885.1. Taxonomy (NCBI): domain Eukaryota; kingdom Metazoa; phylum Chordata; class Mammalia; order Chiroptera; family Megadermatidae; genus Lyroderma; species Lyroderma lyra. The sequence goes on along the minus strand of PVJL010005452.1, from coordinate 101,404 downwards.
AACCATGGCAACGAGAGGCTTTGAGCCACAAGACCGTGGCTCATCTCACACCGCTACAGGAGGAGTGGTTTACTTCCCTGCCTGCTGAGCGCAGAGAGCCAATGCTTGCCCGGGCCACAGGGCCTCCAGCAAGGCCAAGACCAAAACTCAACTCTTGGACTGCTTGGCATCTGAACGACCCTTTGCAGTCCTCCCTAGACAAAAGGGACAGTCTACAGTGACACTGCAGGGATGAGCTTGCCAAAATAATTTGCATTTCTCTCTGATTTTAAATTGAAAAAAGAAACTCTTTTTAAGCATATCATTTTGCACATGAAACCGCCGGTATTATTTGTCATCACTGGAGTTCACATTTGGAGGGACACTCTGAAGAATCACTACAAAGCCCTTCTTGATACATGAAAGTCCTTGACTGTATCCTGGTCATGTCCATTCCTTCTAGAAGGCATATTCACTGAGGTTAAGTTCTGCTTGGTGCTTCTAGAGACGGAACTCACGACCTCACGGGGGACTTGGCTGTCTCTCCAGTAGCTCTGTCCCACATTCCTTCCTTGACTGAGCCACAGTCTCTGTGCTTCCCCTAAATGCCATCTCAGGTCCTGGTTTGGAGCTGCACATGCAGATAGAATTCCGGTTCAGTAATAGCAATGTGCTAGCTGAGTGAGTCTCTACTAACCATTAATCGTGTTTGAAATCGTGAGGACTCCAGAAATATTGATGAAATGTACTGATAATAGGTACGTTTTTCTTGAGCACATAACATACCATTTACTAGCTAGGGTATACGTCACATCAAATAACCTCACAACAGCCCGATCGGCATTATTACCCACATTTTATAGACGAAGAAACAGAAGCCTAGAGAGGTGAAGTAACTACACGAACCCCAAAGCTCCCAACGGAGTGGGGATTGGAGTGTACCGATTTCCGACGTGCTCACGTCGGGTAGCCCTGGAAAATGAGATGGGGGAGAGAGAGAACTATTCAGCTTCTTGGTTTATACATTTCAATGTCGCTTTTGAGGATGGTGTTACTACCTTTGTCATTTAAAAGTTTTGTCTGACTCCAAAGTTCACGCTCTTAAATGCACCTGCAGGGGACATCTGGCAATGTCTGGAGACATTTTGGTTGTCACAAATAAAGGGGGTGCAAGTGGCATCTAGTGTGTAGTCCAGGGGTGCTGCAAAGAGCCTGCAATGCACAGGATAGCCCTGAATAAGAAAGAATTATCTGCCTCCAAATATAACGAATATTTGGAGTTAGTGCCTGTCCCCTCCTGTGTCCCTGTCTATTTTACAGACCCGATATGCTCTTATTTCGGCTGTACTTTAAAAGGCATTGTTTTTATGTCCTTTTCCCTGAACTCTCATGTGGCTGGTTACAGGCTTCAGGGGAACTCTGTCAACATAAGGAAGAAAATAAACACCAGCTTACTTAATTCCTCCCTAGAAGGCACAGTCACTGAGAATTTATGTTCTGTTTCTCCTGAGCCACAAATGCCACTAAAGACTAAAATAAAAACTTGAAGTCTATAACTTCAAATTCCAGGCCAGAATAGTTTAGTAGCACTACACAATCTTTCATACATGTATTGTTGCTCTAATCATGCAACAGTTAAAAGTTCTGCTTTTTTGAACCCCTGAATAAGTTAGGTTGTTTTGTCCAAGTGGCTTGTGATCCATTCAGCCCACGTGCATTGAGCACCAGCTGTGTACAGAAAACACTGCTATGTGTTGCAGAAGGGTGGTGTAAAAGGAACGTGGATTCTATTCACAGCGATTATCTAGAAGAAAAAGCTAACTATGTACACAGTTGTGGAGTCTGGTGTCAGACTTGAACAATCAAACACTACATGTGAGGCTGGCGGAGGTAACAAAATAGTTCTTCAAGGCGATAACATCTGGCCTGAGCTTTGAAAACTCATTAACGATTCTGAAAGGTGGAGATGGGAAGCTGGGGCATTCCAGCAAAGGGGAATGACTGAAAGGGAAAGGGAAAGACGTACTGAGCTGTCTTTCTTAGTGTTTTACAGCCACTGATGCATTCACCACATACAGCCACCCTGCAGAGTAGGTACTAGTGTTGTCTGCTTTTTACAGCTACGTAAACTGAGGCACTGGGAGTTCAATCCAGGATTTGAACCCAGGCAGCCCTAGTGTTAGAATCAGCTTGTAACTCGTGCACAGCTCTGCTGAACCAAGCAAAGAAGGCAGGGGGATAGCCCTTCTGTGAGAGCTGCGGGAGGCCAGGCTGGAGAGATGGCGGGGACCGTGCATGCCAGTCTGGGCAGCCTTTACAGAGTGCATCAGACAATGAGGAGTTGATATTTGCCTTTGAACTTCTGTTGGAAAAGGGTGTTTACCAGGTCGTATGTTCTTCACAGATCGATGGGACATTTAAGATAGATGTTCCTCCAGTTCTTCTGGGCTACAGTAAGGAGAGAAGTGTGATTATTGAGCGGGGTTTTGACTCTCTTCGAAGCCTCAGCGAAGGCTCCTACATCACCCTGTTCATCACCATCGAGCCTCTGCTGGTTCCTGGGGAGCCGGTTCGAGAAAAGGTAACTGCCTCTGCGTCCGCTTTGCCATCACGTGTGACATCCACCAAACGCGACACTGCTTGCTAGGTGACGCTTGCGTCCACTCGGACTGCGGGCACGAGCAGCCGCCCTTCCCCGTGCACGGACTCCTCCTGTGGTTTGGGCAGGTTGAAGGGGACAGCCGTGTGGGTTTGTATTTCCACTGAGCCAATAACTCGGCCAACCAGCAACTTGAATTTTAGGCAAAGCAAGGCAGAGAGAGAATGCCCCGCTCTGCCTCTAGGAGAATTTTCTCAGTGGGAAGACGAAGTACGACAAACTAGAAAAGCCGACGATTCTTTCCCTGTGACGTTTCTTGGCAAGCGCGTGGGAACGCACTTCCCTGTCCCCCCCGACATCCCTGGCGGTGCTCTGTATCCAGTCGGTTATTGGGATTGTAAGGCTAGGTGATCTTCAGGGGACATCTCGATCCATTTCGGTGCCTTCGGACAGAAACAACTCTAACGTTGAACAGCTCTAGACAAAAAGGGTTTCCTGAACTGGTAACTGTCGCCCACCCTTCCTAGGTGGGAGGTCCCGTGTCCGTGGGACATGCTCTAGCAGCACCGAGGCGTACTGCCCTCATTGGGTTTGGGAGAAAATGCCGATCATGACCTCTCGTTGTTGCAAACTAACACGTTATAACCGCCAGGGACTGAGTGATTACGCTGTCCTGAGGATGACGTCAGGCATTTGACACACCCTCTCCTTTAATGCGTCCAGCTGTCTTATAAGGCGGATCTGCAGGTCAGAGTTGAGGAAAATGAAGCTCAGCTCACCCAGCTTTGCTCCAGCAATAGATGGCAGAGCTGACAGTTAAATGTCTGTCTGACTGAATCGGACATGCTCAGCAGATATGTAAGTACTGAGCGTCCTCGATGTGACAGGTGTTTTTTAGGTGCTGGGGATACAGCAGCCTGGAAAAGAGATAAGAATTCCTCGGAGCTGACCTGCGTGTGTAAGCCTCAGCTGTTAAGTACTGAGCCACGTGCGCAGATTAGCGTGCTGCTAGTAGTGAAGACTCAGATGGAAATGTTCTTTCAGTATTACAGTTTGGTTCACAGAGGAAAATACTATCACTATTTCCCGTTTGCAAGGCATTTATAGAGAACAGGAAGGATCAGAGGAAAAACAGACCTGACATGCAAATTAACTTGCTGTGCTAGCCTTCATCCCTAAAGTTGTGACAAACACGGTCTCTACAAAACGCGACAGAACATGTGCATTTCAAAATATTTCTAGCGAGGGAAACACTCGGAATGCTTTTCTTCACACATAAACTCAAGAGAAAGCCACCAAGCCCGCTTACACAGAAACGTGTTCCCAGACAAGAGGTGACTGCGGTTTGCACACACTGAGCAGCAGAAGCAGTCAGCTCGTGCTCCATCCCAAAAGTCGCGACAGTGGGCTGGTCTGTGACTGTGGCTGCAGAACGACACAGGACCCCTCGGCACTTAGCGTACTTCACGGGCACAGTCCTCCTCTCGGGGTTTTGAGAGGCCTCCAGGGCCCTGACACTCCCTCCTTCCCTGGAGCGGAGAGCAGGGCTGTCTGCTGCTGCCTTCGGTGACATTTCCCTGCCCCGCTGTGCTGTCAGAGGCATCTCTCTCAGACCTCTAAAAGGAGGCCCTGAGAAGCCCTCGAGGCCCAGATGTCTGACGCTTTCTGATCAGGAAGACCTGTGGGCTGAGGGGCCCCAAGGCCCTCAATGCAGTGGCAGAAAACACCACTGTGTCAGTGCTTCCCCTGCAGATCACCTGGGGAAGGGCAGCCTCCCCCTGCAATAATGGACCAGAACCCGGCCTTGGCGCACCACCCGCCAGGATCAGCCATCAGCCTTCCCGGCACCACCGTCTCCCCGGGCGGAATCGTAGCATACCATTTTTTTACAGCTATTTCCTCATGGAATTTTCTAAGGAATCAGTAGCAACTCCTGAAACTCTGATTTTAACATCCCCTACTTTCCACTGTCGTGGGAAAAACAAGATTTTACAAACAGATGATTTCTGTTAATAAAGTCTCCCTCTAGTTTTTCCTTTTTCTTTCCTGCCTCTGAGGGATGAGCGACATGCTTAAAAAGGTACCAGGGACTTTTGTTTCAGCACTCATCGGCCAGTAGTTTCCAGGCTTCACCTCGTGCTCCCGCCCCTGCCACCTGACGGGAGCTGCAGGGCCCTGTGTGTGCGACCCCGTGGCAGAGACCTACTGGCGTCTCGGTGCCACGCAGAATGCCCAGCGCTGTCTTTCGGCCGTTTCCGTTTTGTCAGAACGGCTCTTACTTAGCTTTGAACGTGGGAAGTCACAGGTCTGCACGTCACCTGCACACGGGCAGCCACCGCCGCTCTTCCCAAGTCCATAAAACCCACGAGCTGCTTCTCAGACAGCGTGTCCGTGACAGCTACTTGTGACCCGTGACGCTGTCACAATGTAGACACCCAGGACTAGAGACCTACCCACCTGTCTGTAGTTACATTAACCTACAAGTCAAAGCCTGGAGCCAGTTAAGGTTCTTCCGAATTTCATGTGGAATGAAACTGAACTTGTCGGTACCACCTCAGTTTGTTTCCCAGTAAATGACCCGAAGGCCCTTTGTATCACGCTTTCATTGGCATTTCTTAGATCACCCACATGGCACTCTACTCCTTAAATCCCTGTTTCACACCACGCAGTGGCATCCCAGTGGCCTGAATAAGTCTCAGTGACCACTGACACTTGCTGGACTTTTACCTCAGACATGCATGGTGCAGAGGGACACAGAATGATCCAGATACGGCCCGCTCAAGTGGCACGAAGGACAGTCAGATAGATACGTGACAGAACGTCCAGGCCCACATGGCAGAAGGAGTTTCAGGCCCACTGTTTTGACCTCGGAAGGCCGACAGCACCGAGTCGGGACTCTGTCCTTTCTGAGCAGAGCTGACAGCGCCTCCCCTCAGGGCCCCCCAGCACCCGGGGTTCACCCCCCAAAGCTCTGTCTGGGCCGCTCACCAATGTTCCCCTCGGGACGAGAAGTTCCTTGAGGGGACCGTTTCATACCCATTTATCCAGAGCGCCCGGAACCGCGGACTCTCAGCAACATTTTTCAAAGAATTGGACGAATAAGTCAGTGAAGGCGTTTAAAGGAAGCGGGGATGAGTCTTACTGGGTTCTTTCCCCCCACTGTTTCGTAACTCGTCCTGCTACAATGGCAGTTACTGTTTCTGGCTTGACACGCTACCCTCGGAGCCGGGGCACGCCTGTACCGAAGCCTTACACGCCCACCTTTCCCGCTTACTGACACAGTCACCGCGACACCCACTGGGTGGCTGCTGTGCCCTGGCCCTGTGCTGCGTGGCAGGTGGTTGAACGTTCGATGACGATGTTGTTAAGATCCCTACGTGAGGGCACGTCCCAGGAGAACGTGTCGGAGGCTTTGGAGATGCCCCTGTCCTAGCTAGCCCCCATGCCTGCTACCCTAATTTGTTGGGGTACAGAAATCAAATGAGAAACAGCAGCCGCGGTCCAGCTCCAGTGTAAGAGAAGTCGCGAACAGGGACCCTCCAGTCCAGCGGAAGTCCTAAGAAGTAATGGACATGCTCCGTTCGCTCATGTGTCCGCTCGGCAGTATTCACTGGACACTACGTGCTGGGCGGTATTTGTGCTCCTGGAGATGAAATACAACATCAAAACAAAATCTCTGACTTCAGAAATCTTACTCCATGGGGGAGACAGAGTCAACAAACATATTACACATCCGTGATTTTAAATACTAAAAAATAAATAAAATAAGAGAGATGAGGGGGAGAGCTGAGCATGAAGGGAGAGCTGGGTACATTTTCATCTTCAAAACATAAAGGCAGCAAAAACAAAACATAGACCTTCCAAGCACTGCCTAGAATCTAAATTCTACTTAAAAATTAATATTCTAATAAAATTTTGAGTTTGTCCTGAAATCCTTTTAAGTATAAGCAACAACACGTATATTTTTATGCTAAGCAGCAAAAATCTTGTAAAAACATTTAAATACCTGCTTTTTTATGCCCTTTTTTTTTTTTTTTTTTTAGCAGTGGCTTGAGGGAAAAAATGATATGTCTAAAGGCAATTGAAATTTGTTCTGTTTCATCTGTTTTGAGTTACTTTAAAAAGTCTGGGAACTGGTAGCTCATCTTGGATCAGAAAACCACTTAAAATAACTATTATACATTTGATGTTTCTAGCTCTCTTTCTTTTTTCCTTGTGAGCCATTACTATTGTTTATTACACGGATTATAGATTTGAAACTTTTTAACACATCATATACATTTGTAAGCTCATCCATTTAACATGTGTTGCTTAAGCTTTGTGTTTGAGATTTTGTAGAGTTCTGAACCCTTCTTCCCTCTAATGCTGACATCAGAATACACAGAAAACTATTTCTTGGTTAAAAACAAACAAACAAAAGCTATTGCTTGATCTCATCAATCAGAATTAGTACATCATAGTTTAATTTGTATAGGTTGTTTATTAATCCAACAGTTTCTGTGTAGCTGCTTGCCTGTTCACTACTTTCAATCCTGTTGACTATATCTTAAGTATTTAGCGAATCCATCTAATTTTTAGATTATAAATATAATTAAATAAAGCTTTTGGGACACCAGGACATGACAATGTTGTAAGGGGCCACATAATCATACTTCCTGAAGCATACGTTTAGTTCATGTTGACTGTGGGATCTGAACAAGTCTTAATGGTACGTCCATAATCATATATACAAACTCCATGGAATCTTTCTTTTTGAAGTTTGATTCTCAGGAAGATGAGAAATTGCTTCAAGCAGCAGAGAAGTTTCAAGCTGAATGTGCCTCAAAGTTCCCACATCGCCAGTGCCTGACAACAGTGGTTGACATGAGCGGGAAGACTGTCTTCATCACCCGTTATCTCAGACCTCTGAACCCTCCCCAGGAGCTCTTGGACACCCATCCCAACAGCCCACAAGCGACGGCAGTAAGTATTCCTAGCTCCGCCGGGCTCGTACTGAAAGTCTGTTAAAATTCCATTCTATTGCCATCTTTATTACCATATTTCATAAGAATTCACAAAGTAACCATGTCACGATCATTAGTGATTAAAGTAACAATTAAAACTTTTTTAGTGCCATGAGGCTTAATGTTCTGTAGAAGAGTCTGAAGGCGCCAAAGCGGATAATAATCCTTAGCTCACTGTTTCAATGAACACTTACTGTATCCCTGGAATTATATTGGGTGCCAGAAAACTGACCTTTGGAAAATTCTCTACACTTTCACAATGTCCAACACGAACAGGTTTTCATTGTGTCTTCTCAAACACTTCACTAGCATTTGCACCTAGGCCTCTGACTTCAGAACTCGTGCACATTCTACTATCCCAAGGTTACTATTCAGGATTACGCGTAATGCTACAAGCGGTACTGAATACAAAGTGAGCACCAGGGATTTCCAGTATTTAAGTACGCACAGAGTGTGGGCCATCACACCCAGACTGGGCCACTCGCTGCAGGCCCCGTGCTGGTCACAGTGCCACCACACACAAGCCGATCCTTCCGCGAACGCTGCAACCCCTCACTGTCTCTGGAGGGTGGCCAGGGTAGGCAGTGATTGCTGCTAAGAAGTCATTAGCCCAGGAATTTGTACAGCTGTTCGCAGATGTAAGTATATAAAAAACCCTGTGCTCCACATTTCATTTACTTTTTCTATTCGAGATATATATATATATATATATATATATATATATATATATATATATATTTTTTTTTTTTTTTTTTTTTAAACCATAATAGAGACTTGAATTCTCTTTAGCAGAGTAGATGTGCAGACACTTCTCCCAGTAGAGGACATTTAAGAGTAATGAATAAAATACAGGGTCCGGCAGAAATAACGCCCTTTTTAAAGCAGTATAGTATAAACAGACATGTTGTCTTAGCAACTTTGTCTCCCAGGTTTTATGAACATATGTTCATTAAAAAGGGGGCATTATTTGTGCCGGACCCTGTATTTAAAACATTTTTAAAACCATGGCTGAAACAGGAAGAGACAGGAAACTAGAGAGCAGATGCCACAGGGTGAGGGCTTAGGATAGTGTTTGCTCTGGGGGTATCAGTAATAAATAAAAATAAAAATCAGGAAAAAATAAAAATAGATGCGTACCTCACACCATTCAAGTGCAAATAGATTGGGGACTTAAATATAAGTAAATGTCTTCATGACCTGAGCTAGGAACCACTTCTTAAACAAGAGCAGAAAAGGCGCAAGCTATAAAAAAGACAAAACGAACAATAAATTTGACCACATTAAAACCAAGAACTTGGGCTTATCAAAAGATACCACAAAGGAAATGAAAAGACATGCCACAAATCAGGAGAGGACGTTTACCACCTATATAATAGAAAAGGGATTAGTAACTAGAATATATTTTAAAAACACCTACAAATCAATAAGAAAATATGCAAAATACTTAAGTAGAAATTTACAGAAGTGGAAACGTGAAAGGTCAGTAAGCTTGGGAGGAGAAGTTCAGCCCCCTTAGAAATTATAGCGATGTGAGTTACGGCTGCAGTGATGCCCTGCTTGGTTTCTAAATACTGTTGCCCTCCAAAAGGAGCCAGGGCTCCTGGAGAAGTGGCCCCTTTCAGGACTGAGCCAGAGAAGCCCTCAGATGGTCCTAGAAAGTCTTGTTTTACCAGGAGTAAGAAATGGGGAAAATGAGGAAGACATTTCAGAGAGACACAGGAGCCAGGCTCTTCATCTGTAAAAGCTGGGTAATAACAATGACCTTCCTCATAGGCTCCAGCTTTCTATAGTATTGGAAATTAATTTTTAAAGCTAATTTTGTTCAAACAGGAACTGTTGGCTCGGTATGTGTCACTGATTCCTTTCTTGCCGGACACCGTTTCCTTTGCTGGTATCTGTGACCTGTGGAGCACATCTGATGTAAGTAGTTCTTCCCAGAGATAGACCAGTCTGCGCTGCCTTCGTTGAGTATTAGCTAAATGGCTTGCATATTTCAAATTTCAGCTTTCATTAGTCGTTATGAAAATCACCTTGACCATCTCTTTGGCAGGATGTGCTAAATTCTGAAGTATTGGTATTTTTTCCTTTCTGGTTCAATTTGCCCAAAGTTCAGAAGTTAAAAAAAAATGTATTGCACGAATAAGAAAACAAAACACTTCAAACGTCTTAATGCTGATTTATCCTCCCAGTATTACCTAAACAATACCCCAGTTTTGTTGTTTTAAAAAAATAAAAATCACACCCTCTGTTACATTTAGAAATTGCAAATTCCTCAATCTGTGGGCTTCTCCAGGCGTGCCCTGTCATCCCTCATCCAGAATGCATTTCGTGGTCACCTGCCACGTGCCAGACACGGCACTTAGTCCTGGCTCCGAGCTACAGAAACACGGTCTCTGCCCTCAGTAATTGCACCCGTGTACGCCGCACGCTTCCCACTGGATCTTCAGGAGGATGAAGCCAGCACGTATCGCCCATACTCACTCTGCTTCTGGCTCTCACATGGTCCTTGCGTCATACTAAGTGGTATATACAGCTCTAACCCAAAGAACCTGAAGGCTTAAAATTTTTTTATTCTCAAATCTGTTTTGGCAACCTAATATTGACCATTTTAGAGATAAAATTTCCACGACATGGAGACATCCGTAAGAAGATCGGAAAAAGAGAACAGTCCTCGTGCCCTAGAACCAGACTGGCGTTACCACTCCTGGGCGGCACCTCACCTCTCTGGCCTTCATTCCTCCTCTGTAAAATGGACGTACGAGCACCTCCCTCAAAGGTGTGCTCTCGGGTTAAATGCCACGGGCTTCAAACCCTGGGCAGTGCAGGGGCGCTAGCAAGAGGGAAACACACGTGATTTTTAGGACCGGAGAGCTACTCTGTATGACGCCAGAATGATGGATGCGTGTCATGATATGTGATACCAGAACCCACGGAGTGGACACCACCACGAGTGAGCCCTTAGCCCACGTAAACTGTGGACTTCAGGAGAGAACGATGTGTCCGTGTAGGCCTGTCGGTAGTAACAAATGTCCCCCTCTGGTGGGGGGTGTTGGGAGTGGGGAGACTGTGCATGTGGGCGACAGGGAGTACGTGGGAAATCTCCGTACCTCCCTCCCAGCTTTTCCGTGGACCTAAACCTTCTCTAAAAACAGCGTTTAAAAATAGTGGTCAGCACATGGTGAGCTGTCACATATACATTCAAAATGGAAAGTAAAACTTTGAAATTTGTCTCTTCCACCCCATAATGCTAATTGAGTGTAGACATCATGTCATCCATGTCTACTAAAAGAGGTGTTTGGGTTGTGTGTGTTTTCTTAATGAACTAAAACATAGTACCAAAATTTTAAAATAGGTCTTACACTTTAAGGCACTAACTTTAACAGTGACTTTTTAAAATCCTGTACAGCCAATGCAGAAGGAAGTTGTCAGTCAGTGCAACATAATTTCTGTTCTTTTTGCCAGCAATTTCTCGATCTCCTGGCAGGAGATGAAGAAGAGCATGCAGTATTGCTGGGCAATTACTTTCTCTCCCTGGGGAAGAAGGCCTGGCTCATCATGGGCACTGCGATTCCTGAGGTGAGGCCACGTGGGCGGGCTCTAACCCAGAGGGAAGGCATCGAACAGGGTTGTGTTATGTTCCAGAATCCAGAGCACAAACAAGTTATTTCCATAATGATCCTTCGAGTTGCATGGAAAGTGGCCCAGAGGTTCCAGAATGGGCAGAGAGAACCAGTAATGAGACGTCAGATATCTCGGTACCCGAGTACTGAGCCCTGCACAATGCTTTAGACTGTTTTTTGGTAAATCTTAACCCTTTACCACCCAAAGCCCCCACCTAGCTCTGTCTTCTAGTATGAGCCCCCTCCTGCCCGTGCTGATTTGCTCCAAGATCCATTTGGTATCTGTGCTAAGGAGTAGAGGGGATCAGAAGCGCGGCAAGGTCAGAGCTCTCTCCTGTCACTCCCACTGTTTCTGCAGGCATCTGCTACTGACCCAGCAGGCGCGGGCAGCGAGACGTACCCACAGGAACAAAGAAAAGAATATGAGCAGCTACATTTTGATATTATCTTTGTTATTTCTTAATATACTGGAGACTTAGTGACTGTTAGAATTTCTTTCTCCCACCCACTGCAAATATCCCTAAATTCGGGGGGCACTGGGGTAATTTGGGGTACAAGTTTAGAATATTCACATGGATTGATGCAGCTTATCCAAAGAATATTTCAAAGGGAAGGCTATGAGGCTCTAGAAATGGTCTAGAAATTAAATAGCACAGGTTCTGAAGGCAGACAGTATCATGTCTGAATCCTAATTCCTTCCCCACCCTGATCTTCCAGCTAGCCTGGTACAGGGACAAGAACACCAGGTGGGGAAGGCACAAGGCCTGGGTTTTAGGGTCGAACACCCAGTCCTCGTGAGCTGTGCAACTCCCAGACAGTCACTTCACAACTCAGCTCTGTTAGGGCCCTGGGATAATTGCTGCCCTGCCTTCCCCAGAAAGTGATGGTGAGCATCAAAGGAAACCATACACGAGCCACAAATAAATCGATGCTCATTGTGAAACAAGGATCCAGTAATCTAGAAGTATTCTGAGTAAAAAGTGAAGTCCCTCTTCCGGCTCCAATCCCCAACCCCAACCCCTCCTCCCAGGTAGTCACTGTTAAGTCTGGTACGTGTCCTTTCAAATCATCTTCTTTGCATTTACATAATTATGAATATGTATCAAATATTAGTTGCTATACAGAAATAGTATTCTCAGATAGAAGCAGCCTTCTGAAATATCTGAATGGCAGATCAGCCGTGACTGCTTATCTCCAGTAATAATCAGTCCCTAGCCCACCTTAGGACACGCTAGTTGAGTAACACGGCTACTGCAACGATGAGCATTTGGTTTATTTCTTAAATCCAGAGCAACCTAGAACTCCACGTTGATTTCCACCATTAGTCATGGGTTTTAGAAATTAGGGGTCCAACTAAAATAATGATGCTTGACCTGAAATGCATAATTATTTTGAAACTCTTTTGCTGGCTCCTTTCCTCCAGGGTCCAACGGCCTATGTGCTGACTCAGGAACACGGTCACTATATGATATGGAATCCCTGCACTGGACACTTCTATGGACAATTTGACACATTCTGTCCCTTAAAGAGTGTGGGCTGTTTAATAGGTCCTGATAATGTAAGTATTAACATTTCCTCTCAAAGCTGGTTGGCTGACGGTCGCTTTTCTTCACGTAGGAAACAGTTTTATATAAACACCTACACGTGGCAATTAAAGAAAAGGAACGTCTAGCACACGGCAGAACTGTTGTAAATTCAGCTTTTGGTTGAATTAGGCCCTTGACCCACAGAGCAGCAGAACAGCGTTAAAGAATATGAGATTCCTTGTCGGAGGACCTGAGTTTGTGTCCTGGCTCTGTCCTCAGTCTTCTCCCCCAAAATAGAGTTTATAATGCCGAGTGCATAGTGTTGTATCACCTGAGAAGACTGCGTTTGCGTATGCTTCCTAAGAGAGGTTCGCGGTAACCACCAGGGCACTGTGGTCGCACCCAGTGTGGGGGACCATTCAGTGATGACAGGGGCTACCTAAAGCCGTGGTTAAGAGCGGGCGTTAGGGAGTCAGACCGCCTGAGTCGAAGCTCCAGCTCCGTCATTGACCAGGTGCGCGAGCGTGGGCAAGTGTCTTCATCTCACTCGTACGGCCTCAGCATCTTCGGTGGGAACGGGGGTAACGGTGAGTCCTTGAGAGAGTAGTTGTGAGAAGTAAATGAGATAATCAGTGTAAAACAGTCACAGTGACTTGTGACTGGCTGCTGTGATTGTTTTTATAATTATCAATAATCAAGCTTAGTGGTCTCTGGACTTTATACATCTGTCAGAAAAATTATTTGAGGGGGTGTTTCTGACAGATGTATTTTTGCTTATAAATTTTATATACTTGTGCATCTATTTACATTACACATACACAGAAAAAAGCTCTTAGAAATAATTGGAAAATGTAGTATTTTCTTCTCAGAGCCCTAAGATGCACACCTTACTTTGAAGACCACTCATCTACTTTTTAGAGTTACTGATAAAATTAGAGATAATCTATGCAAAGCACCCAGCAAAGTACCTGTCTTTCATAAGAATTCAGCAAATGGCAACAATTATTATTAATTACTAGTGTGAAAAGAGCACTGTGGAGCACCATTCTCATGTTAATTATTACTTTTAATTAAAAGCATTGTCATAATCATAAGTGATGTGTCACACACCCTCACAGATGTCAGACAGATCTCAAACTTGGCATGCTGGAAGTCCAACTCCTGATGTCCTGTCGCAGTCTTTCTGGTCTCAATCAATAGCAGCGCCTTCAGTCCAGGTGCCTAGGCACAATCCTGTCATCTCCGAGTCCCCTTTCTGTCCACCAGCCGATCCTACTGCCTCTTCCTTCTCAGCATCTCCAGACTCCGACCACAGCTCAGCCCTTTCTCTGCTACCACTGTGGTCCCCAGCACAGCAGCCCTCACCATGATCCCTGGAGACGGCCTCCTTACCGGAGACCCCACTGCTTGCCCCCATCCTGCTCGAGCTAGTCTCAGAAACAACAGAAGGCAAATTATGTTACTCCTCTGCTACAGCACTCCACAAGCTTCCTAGCTCACTCTAGAGTCAAAGCCTACATCTCTGAAACGGCCCCCAAGGCCTTCTGTGATCTGACACCGCCTGCTCCCCACCCTCCGATCTCATTTCTCACTCGCTCTAACTCGCTCAGCCCTCTGAAGCCCGTTGGTCTGTCTCCCTAGCTGTTCCTCAAACACACGGAGCATGCTCTGCTGTTTCCTCTGCATAGATGACCCCTCCCTTTACTGGTATCTTCATAATTCTTCCCTCTCTTCTTGCATTTCTGATCCAATGTCACCTTTCCAGTGAGAAGGTCCCTGTCCACCCTAAAATTTCATCTCTTCTTGCATAGTTTTCTCCATAGCTTTTGTATGGTTAGCTGTTGTCACAATAAAAACGCATCCCTGAACAAAGGCTTCACACATTTTCTCATGAATCTGCGGGAAGTCTCTGCTGATCTAGGCTGGGACAGCTGTTCCAGGCGTATTCATTCTGGACTCCAGGCAGTCACAACGGCGCAGCACAAGAGGGCAAGAGAAAATACACTGAGCCTCGTATAAGCCTAGATTTAAATGTCACACAGTGACACTTCCATCCCGTCCTAATGGCCAAAAGTCAAGGGCAGGGAAGTGCATCTCCGCCTTTCAGTGGGAGGAACTGCACAACAATATGGCAGAGGGTTAGGGTCTAGGCAGGGGTGAAGACCAGGGCCAGTGACACAGTCTATACCCGTACTGTGTAGCAGTGTCTGGTATCCTGTGTCTCTACTTCTTTGTTTGCACTGACTGCTCATTAGCTACTGCATAAGGGTAGGAACCCTATTTTATTCACTGCTTTATCCCCAGTGATTAGAAATGAGCCTGAACGTACTAGGTACTTGACAAATACTCTGAATGCACAAATTTACCATTCATGCACACAGCCATTCCACATGCCTAGTGTACGCCAGCCAGGAGCTATGCAAGATGCTAAGGACAGAATGCTGAATAAGGCATATGGGGAATGCCCTCAAGGCCATAATCTGATAGTCTAGTGAGATACACAATTATCGATAATGATAAATACTAATAAAAGTAACCAAACAGTTAACCATCATTGAGCACTTACTGTGCACCAAGCATTGTTCTAAAAGGTATAGGTGGATTAGCTAAGTTAACCTCAACAACCTTGTGAGTTGGGTACTGTTATTATGCCACTTTTACAGTAGAGGGAACTGAGGCACACAGAAGATAATAAGTCATCCAAGGTCACACAGTAAATGCTAAAGCCAGAATTCCTTTCTCAGGGGGCTGGTCACAGCACCAGTGTGCTACACTCCTCAGCAATCCTGCTGTGACTCAGAGGAGGGGCCTGTGGAAGCAAGGAGGCAAGCACCTAACCCAGCCCAAAGCCGGGAGGGACAGGGTGAAGAAAGGCTAGCCTGGGAAAGGAGCCGCTTGTCTGTCCGCTCTCAAAACCCAAGTTTTGTATCGTAAGGACCTACCTTATTTCATCCATCTACAGTCAATAGGAAGATGCACCTCAACTTCATATAAGCAATGTGACACAATGGCCAAGGCAGCTTTATGTAAAATACACACTGCTGATTTTAAAATGCATGCCTGCTTTACAAATCAAAATCTGACAGAAAGTGTGTATTTTGCGTGTCTTCTTGCTATCTCTGCTGCCTCCCCATACATACATACGTACACACACATGCGTGCATATATACATGTATCTAACACCATCTATGCTAATGTACTCTTGTCTTTTTTTAGATTTGGTTTAATATTCAACGATACGATTCCCCACTAAGGATAAATTTTGATGTCACCAAGCCCAAGCTATGGAAATCTTTCTTTTCAAAAAGCCTCCCCTACCCTGGCCTTTCCAGTGTTCAGGTATAATTCTTTTATTAATAATTAAATGTAGACAAAGAGAATGAAGAGTTTGAAGTCATTGTACTGGGCAAATGGTTTTTTTACCCTTAATTCTACTCTTAGATACTTTGTCTAAAATGTCGGTTTTTCAAATTTAGTTGAGCCCAGCACACAATAAGAGATATACGTCATGAACCAGTGTACACAGGAGAAATAGTTTTGAGATGAGTCGCATGACATGTAAAGTTATCACAAAATATAGTCTATGTAATTTTTTTTTAATTCTGGTGTCAACTAAGTTAATTTTGTGATTGCTTTTGACACATGAAATCAGAGTTCAGGGCATGATTACTGGGGCTCATAAAATTATTATAGAGGGGTCCTGGCCAGTGGCAGATGTAAGTAGCAAGCATGAGAATTATTTACTACCACTTTGGTTTGAGAGCTAGATATATAGGTGTTTACTGGGTGTGTAATATAAAATGTTTTTTGTTACTGTGATCAAACCTTAAAAAAAAAGTTTTAACCCTTTTGCTGCAACATTCAGTTATATCTGAATGAATATTTCCACCTGCTGACTGTGGCGTTCATAATGATGATAAAATTGTTATTCAGTGTGAAACTGTTTTGACTTTGCTCTATTTACGAGATTTTTTAATATGTTTTCTTGTGGCTTACACTATCAATAACAAAGATGTTTTGCATGCCATATTGTATAACATTTTGTAAGAAATTTTTATGTCATCAATGCCATTAGATTCTAATTTATCTATATTTAAATCTTATTGATGGCACATTTTTAGTGTTTTGAATATTTTTGCTAAAATTCAATGTAATGATAAATTACTATAAAAACTTAAAAATAATGTCATTTATATACAAAGCAGCTCAAAATATTATTAAATGCATAAAATAGTCAAAATATCAACTTTTCATTTTTGTGGGTTTTTGACACATTTTGAAAAAAAACTTGTAGTCAGTTAACGCAGTGAAAGGGTTAATAAACACTGCCCTAGAGAAACTCTCGCATCTGTACAAGGTGACATACAAGATTTTTCATAGGAACATTGTTTGCAATTGCCTAAGGATTGGAACATCATAAGGGATAAATTATGGTAATTTATGTTATAGTAGTTACACAGATAATCAATATTAATCTTAATAAACACTCTAAAAATATGTTTGTTATTATTTCTAAGTATGTTAACAAAGAAAAAGCAAAACTGCATATTCACAGTATAAATTACATAAAGTTTAGAAAACATGCAGAACAATTAGGGATGTGAGTATGTGCAGTAAAATCACAAACAATTAATTTGCTTGTCTGCACTATGAAGTAAATACCATGAGGGCAGTGCTCTAGGTATGTTGAATGGAAGTGCTAGAAAACAAATTCAGGTCAGGGTTACTTCTGTGACGAGACCAGAAGGAAATAAAACTGAAGAACTACACAACACTGTCATGTATTTGTGATGTCTTACTGAAGGTGGGTCCTGGGTAAACGGGCATCAGTAACATCATTCTCTGTATGATTCAGTGGCTGAGATTTCATAATTTTAAAACAATTTAGAAAAGGAGGTTAGCAATTTAAATTAAGTGTAACTGACCACTAGAATTTCTGAACCTTGTCCTCTTTTACAGCCACAAGAGCTGATCTACCAGCGCACAGACAAAGCTGCCGCAGATGAGCTACAAGACAGGTCATGTGACTGACACCCATAGGTCCCCCTGGAATCTGTCACTAGGCGTGTAATTCCCAACCAGACGATTCTCAGCTTGGATCGATGAGAAATAATTTGGGCAGTTAAATTTTAATTCTTGTTTATAGATCCTCAGTGCAGAGATGATCTCTAAATCCTGTGGCTCAAAAGGCTTTGTCAGTATCAGCGTGGTGCGAGGCACACAGACGTGAAGTCCAGCAATGATAGGTAGTTCTCCAAAAACTCTACCTCAGAGTAGAGCTCAGCATCGTGTCTGTATGGGTCTTGTCCCACATATCGTACCCTCAACTTGAATATACCTCTTTTGTCCAGTTAGTGGCTCACTGGACCTCAGCTAGTTTATAAACCTAACACATGGAGAAGACTGTAAGAGCCTATTTGAGTCACTGTAATCCTTATAACCCTGCAAAGTGGAACTTAATCTCCGAGTTTCACAAACATGGAAACAGACTCGGAGAGGTCCACATACTTAAGTGCTAGACGGGGCTTTGAGCCCCCCACCCCGAGCTTTCTGACTTCAGAGCCCATGTGTCTTTTCTACTCCATCAAGCTGTGTGAACAGCAACAAGTCAAATTACACAAACCTAAATGAGGCCCAGCTTAAGATATTACTAGAAAATACCAATTCACTGTCAATTTCAAATTTAAATAAGCTTTTTTGAAGATCCCCACCTAGAACAACTAATTCCTGAAAAAATATCTTTTTTACTTCTTCTAATACAGCGGTCCCCAACCTTTTGGCCCCAGGGACCAGTTTCATGGAAGACAATTTTTCTAAGGACGGGTGGGGAGTGGGGGGGTGGGATGGTTTCGGGATGATTCAAGCGCATTGCATTTATTGTGCACTTATTTCTATTATTACTATTACTACATTATAATACATTAAAAATTATACAACTCATCTAATGCCATTGCTGATGTGACAGGAGGCAGAGCTCAGGTGGTAATGCGAGCGATGGGGAGTGGCTGTAAATACAGATGCTTTGCTAGCTCACCTGCCGCTCACCTCCTGCTGTGCGGCCTGGTTCCTAACTGGCCACAGACCAGTAACAGTCCCTGGCTCAGGGCGTGGGGACCCCTGTTCTAATACTACTGATTAGACTCAAATAATCTATTTCTGCAAAATGGTTGAAGTGCAATGCAGTTTATCTGTTTCCTTCTTCAGAGTATCTTGAAACCAAACAAAGATACATGCTGTGCCAAAAGAGAAGTGGATCCCACAGCTACTGACCATAGCAAGCTGGCTGGGTCCCTACATCTGTGTGCTTAGTTAGGGATGCACCGGAGGCTTGAGAACTGGCAGGGTTGCAATTCAAATCCTAGCTCCCTTGCCATTGTCACGACATTATCCAACCGCCAACTCCCCCCGCTCTCCTCACAAAGTAAAATTGGAATAATAGTCCCCTACCTCATAGGGTTATTGTTGGGAATTTAAAAGATGTATAAAAAGCACTAGCACAGTACCTCGTAATTAAGGACTCAGTGTTATTGTTTCATTTTGTGTTTAAGCTTCACATCCTCTGGACCCAGTACCTACCATGTTAACTCTAAAGTAGGATATCAAAAATAAGTTGCAATGACGATGCATGCTTTAAAGGCAGTTTTAAATCAATTTAGAAAAGGAATCCTCTTGAATACAAGTCAGGGCAAGCAATAAATATGTGGTATTAATAGCCCTACAAATATTTGAAGCTTTCAGCATAAATCCCACCCCTTACGCTTGGGTCAGATTTATCTGTCTGTATGTGTTACTAGTGAACAAAGTGATAAAACATTCCATGAGACTAAAAATATCTTTTGCTAAATGTACTGAACTTACTTATCTCCATTATTCAGTGCTCCCTGTTGTGTTAATTTTCAAGCATCTGGTATGGCCTTCAGGACATCATATACATTTTATTCACAGGTCTGTTCCAAACCCAACCATATATAGTCCCCAAGGGCAAGGATCACTTGTGTTAACTTTTGAATCCTCACGGACTGGCCCATACTGTACCAGCTTTGTCTAGTGAATGACAACTCTACCAACAGAAATGTGGTTATGTAACCACCTGAATCCCCACTACCTACAAACGGTCTTTTTGTCTATAAGGGAAAAGCCAAATCAGAAAAAAATAAAATGAAATAAAATTCTTTTTTATAAACAGGATTGAAAAAATACTAAAAGAAAAAATCATGGACTGGAGGCCGCGCCACCTGACCCGGTGGAACCGATACTGCACCTCCACGCTGCGTCACTTCCTGCCTCTGTTAGAAAGCAGTTCGGGAGAAGAGGGGGACGACCACACAGCGGAACTGCTGAGGCAGCTGGGTGACTACAGGGTAAGCCCTACGGCTCCCACTGAGCCTGTGGATTTCATCATTTCGAACTGGAAATTCCTTCATAATGGGTTTTAGGTATCAAAATAGCCACACTGCTCCCTTAAGTCCATGGATAAAGCAGCACAGACTAAAAAGGGTGATTGAAAGTTCAATTCTCAGTAATTAACCTGTCATTAAATAGCAAAATACTTTATAAAATGAAAATACCATTTTATAAGATGACCCAATGAAAGTAACTTTTATAAAATACATTGCAAGTATTAAAATGAAAACATCTGGCTAAAACATGGTAGATTCAACTGTGCATACAGGTGAGAGCAATCACTCTCAATCAGGTGTTTTAAAAGGATCCAATTTTATACTATGCATACTTGCTTGTCACTGCTAAGAAAAATTCTGAGTAATAGAAATATGCCCTCTCTAATGCCTGTTGGTAGTCCTGAGGGTTCACATCCCCAGCTGGGTAAGAAAACCTAGAAAGCAGTCTCAAACTAAAACCATCAACTTCGTTGGCTAAACACTGTGAGGTTGGACACTTAATTGCGTTCACTGATGTAAAGTTAACCCTTTACCTTTTAAAGCCAAGTATTCAGCCAGGATGTTTTCAATTTGAGTAAGAGAAAACAGTTGAAACAGGCTTGAGCAATAAAAATAATTTATTGGCTTATTTAAGTACAAGAGGCGAGTAGCTCCTATTTCTCTTCCAGTCTTCCCACTCTGCCTTCCTGGCTTTTTCGTGGTAGCAAAGGGCCGGAACAGTTCCAGGCAGGACTTAACACCTGTTGACAATATGCACACATACTGCCAAAGGAGAGATCACCTGTGTGCCATTAGTCCTATCAAGTTTCCTGAAACTGACTTTGAGACTCACTTTGATCACATGTCCATCCCTACAGATCAATCATTATAGCCAGGGGAATTGGATGCATTGATTAGCTTAATCTAGGTCCCTGGAATTACATGGGTTACTGTACCAAGTTGGAGCGATCAAAAAGAGGAAAACAGTGGCGAGGGACTAACCAGTGTCTTACAGTGTGCTCATGATTAAAACAAGACATTTAGCCCATCTCCATTTTTTGTATTGCTAGTATATAGCTTAACAGAAAGAACTACGTAAATAACTCTCAGATCCAGAGGAAGGCTTCTTAAGAATTATATACATTTACATAGTGAAAAAAAATAAAGTGAAATCTTTAAGCTTCTCTAATGTCTACAAATTGTGATTGTTTTTTTTCCCCTCAGTTCTCTGGATTTCCCCTTCACATGCCTTATTCTGAACTGAAGCCTTTAATTGAAGCTGTGTACAGCACTGGAGTACATAATATTGATGTTCCTAATGTTGAATTTGCTTTAGCTGTATATATCCACCCATATCCCAAAAATGTTTTCTCTGTTTGGATCTATGTTGCCTCCCTTATACGCAACAGGTAATCTTTTGTTGTATACTTTTTATATCAAGTAAAACTGTAATTAGGATGAGAATATTTTTAAGTGATACTAGTCACTTAAAAGAAGAGATTATTGGCAAATAATAAAATTATTTTCAAACTGTGCAAAGTATTTTTATTTAGCAGGCTGCCTTGTCTTTGCCCATGTGACCCTAAATTCAATGAAGACTACCCACACTTGCCCCATACACTATGAGCGTCACACCGCCATGCTTTGTACTTGCTCACCTGGCACTCGGAATGCCCTTCTCCTTTGCCTGTCCAGCAGAATATCAACAATACTTTTAAGATCCAACAAACAACACAACTTTTCTGGAGGGAAGGAGGAACAACTTTGCAATATAAAAATTTTATTTTTAATGCCGAGTACATCATAAGACCATATCCTACCAAAACACTAAGCAAGCACACATGTATATACATGCACGTGCATGCGCACACACACACTCTGAAGCGATATACAGTAGGCTCTCAGTTAACTGGCACCCATGGAGACTGGTAGATGCCGGATAAATGTAAATAAGATACTCCATTAACCAGAACTCAAGCAACCAGCAAAAACCTTGTGTCACCTGCTTGAGAGTGCCGGTTGCTTGAGTTTCGGTTAATGGAGAGGCTACTGTACTTGGCGGGGGGGGGGGGGGGGGGGAGGAATATATTTAAATATTCATCAAAAGAGTAGTTTTAAAACGTCAGACATTGCTATGGACTGAATGTTTTGAGTCCCCCGCCCCAAGTTCCTATCTTGAAATGGTATTTCAATACCTGTATAATAGTATTTGGAGATGGGGCTGTGGGAGGTATAATTGGGTCATGAGAGTGAAGTCCTCAAGATGGGATTAGTGCCCTCGTAAGGGACAGGAGAGGTCGCTTCCTCTCTCTTGGTGATATATGGATACAATGTGAAGACGGCTGTCTGTAAACCAGAATGACAGCCCTCACCAGAAACCAGACCTGCCAGCACCTTGACCCTGGACTTCCCAGCCTCCAAGACTGTGAGAAATAAACATTTGTTGGTTAAGCCATTCAGTCTGTGGTATTGTTACAGCACCCCAACCTAAGACAACAGTCAGATAATATATCCTGCCATTAAAAAGGATGCAATGTGCTGACATGGAAAGATGGACACAAAACAGAAGTTTGTAAAGCAGGATTTCTCAACAGTAGCACTACTGGCCTTTTGGGCCATGTAATTATTTGTTGCTGGGGACTGTCGTGTGCATTTTAAGATGCTTAGCAGCATCCATGGACTCTACCATAGATAAATGCTAGTTACATCCTTCCCCTCGGCTAAGTGATGACAACCAAAAAATGTTTCCAGATGTTGCCTCATGTCCTTTATGGTATAAACTGCCTCCAGTTGAGAAGTACTGATGTACCTGAAATAGGATTTCACTTAAAAAAACAAACAAACAAAAAAAACAAAGGCAGAAGGACCTAATTAAGGAAAACCTTTCACCTTTAGCTATATTCACTTATGCTTTCATCTATCGAATTGTATTACAATTGTATGTTTACATGCCTCTGATACCTCTGTTATGAACTCTTCGAGGGAAAAGCTCAAGGAATGACCCAGGACATTCATTATCAATGTAACAATACAGAGGGAGGGTGGCATAATGGTTAAGGGCATGAACTCCAGAGTAATCCTAGTTCTGTCACTTATTAGCTGGGAACCCATGGCCAAGTTACTTAACCAATTACTTACTTTCCCCATAAAAGGATGATTACATTGCCTACTTCATCACATTGTAATGATGAAACAAGTCAGTCTATGTAAGTACAGCTGACCCTTAAACAATGCAGGTGTTGGGGCTCCAAACCTCCACACAAAAATCTGCATGTAAGGTTTTGAATCTCCAAAACCTTAGCTGTCCCTCAGTATCTGCAGGGGACTGGTTCCAGGCCCCCCCCCGCCCCCCCTCCGAACACACACGCGAATACCAAAATCCACAGATGTTCAAGTCCCCTGCATAAAATGGCCTGGCCCTCTGCATCCAGACTCCCAACCATGGATTTAAAACAGAAGTATTTACTGAAAAACATCCAAGTATAAGTGGACCTGCACAGTTAAATCCCAAGCTGTTCAAGGGTTGACTATGCTTCGAACATGGCCCAGTACTGAGCACGTGGTGTTGGTCGGGCACCACAAAGCATTTTACACAACTGCTGCCTTTTATTCTAAGAATGAAGTTTTAATAGTTGAAAATCAATCACGAAACCCAAGATAAATTTAAAGCAAGTATACTATAGTGTTTCATTAAATATTAACTATTCTCTTAAAAATGAAACAGCAATAACGTATAAAAATTAAATGCAGATTATGCTATCTCCCCACACAGTTGGAGGGAACGTGCACAGTAGAAAACCAGTGAGTTTCTGCCTGACAACGTGCTGCCTTAACTGCAATCGGTTTGGTTCAAGCCTGCCGAGTGCTACTTAATGGTTGGCTAACATCAAGCAGCATAGGACAAAGCTAAAGGCCTGCGCCTCATTTACTGGGAACCCTAGGGAAATTAGCTGCTCAAATTAATTAAAAGGATAACATTTAAAGTCACGCCCTGAAACATCAATCATGATTTTTTTACCTAAGTATTATTGTAAATTTTTCCCCAAAATATTATACTGTCTTCTGATTATATAGGAGATAAACTTTAGTCCTCCCTTCATGACTCAGGGCATGACAACACAAGAGTAATTTTACCAATGCAGTTCCTGTAACTACAAGGCCAGATGGGACACTCCACATAAACTCTTGCAGCTTTTCTTGAAATAGTCCCTGATGTCAACTTTTCAAATAAACTTTATTAAAACACTTAAGAGAAATAAAAATATATTACAAAACAGTCAACCTTACAGAATAAAACTTCTGACCCTGTAAACTGTTCAGTAAGCTCGGATGTCCTTTCAAGATCTCTGAGGGAATCCAGAAATCGTTTCTTTGTGCCTAGGACAGACTCAAAGGAGAAGGCGAGGCGTCAGGTTCCACAAAAGACAGGACTACTAAGGTTTAAGAGCTACAGACTCATAAAGTAAGGTGGTCAGCTTATACAGCTGTATTATCTTTCATGGAAGAAACTTGTGGTGGTTCCATTATTTGTTTTGCACATGTTAACACAAATGAAATCAAAATGAGAGAACCTTTAGAGAAAGGTGAAATTTCAGAGTCATTAGATATCTCCCCTTT
This sequence comes from Lyroderma lyra, assembly GCA_004026885.1. Classification (NCBI taxonomy): domain Eukaryota; kingdom Metazoa; phylum Chordata; class Mammalia; order Chiroptera; family Megadermatidae; genus Lyroderma; species Lyroderma lyra. The sequence continues at coordinate 76,681 of PVJL010005452.1, read as the reverse complement.
ACAAGTGATCTTCCCTTGGAGTGTTTAATTCAAAAATTAGTGAAATATAAAAGCATGAGCTAATTCTTCTTATTTATGGTCCCATCAAATGATTCTCCTTTCATCTTTAGATAACTCTCTCTGAAGTAAAGTTTTCTCTTAGCCTGAACTGAAACCTGTCTACCTATAGTTTCTATCTTTCCTACTCGTCCTATCCCCCAATAAAACAAACAAGCTGGGTCCACAAATAACAAAACTGCGAGATTACTTCCTCTTCCACAGTCTTGCATGCATTTCTAAAAATAGATGCCATCACCCCACTATTCTCTTCTTTGTGACATAAAATTACGTATAGCATTCCATAAACTGACTCAATACACACCCTTCCTGAATAGAAGGCCTCCACTCCCATTATCTTTTCACACAGCAATGAAGATAAGCTTATAAATTCAAATTCTGACTACTGCATAATTTCAAAAATACGATTCAGCTAAACAAAATTAAGTATCTAAAACTATTTTATCAGAGTCATGATTTAAAATATTTAGTCCTCTTTTACACTAAAGTAAACCTGCATTAAGATTTATAATGAAGTCCAAACACAAAAGAAATTACTGGGTAAAGTCCTCAAAGTAGATTTTATTTATACATGTCTTCAAATGATTGCGGAATTTTTAAAAATCCCTCCCAAATCTGACAATTTAGGGACAGTGGTAGGAACCAGGGGTCTCTGAAGAAAGCAAATACAAATAAATTGGTGCTCTGCTAGCTCACTGAGCTAACATCAAGAAGCCAATTTATTCTGTAATCTTAAAGAATCTTATATGTGGGTATGTTTGAATTGGCCCTCTGATATTGTTCAAATAAAGGAAACATTATGGAAAAAAGACTGTTTTCCAAAATGCAGTCTTTGAAAATAAACTTAAGAAATGTATGTTTGAAAAAAATCTACAAAATTTGGTATAGTGCTTATATTGAAAGAGAACTAATAACCCCCACTGACTCAAAAACTCAAAATAATCTAAAAAATACTTTAAATGGCAAGGCATTAGTGACATTCTCTTCAAAGCATTCAATTGAAAAGAAACCTGATAAAACTGTTCTCACCCTTATGAAAAGACCTAATCCCTTTCTAAAACAAAAACAAGAGAAACAACACTGTACAATTCACTGGTAAATTAAGATTTCTCAGGCTATAAGGAATGGGGCCAAAACAAGTCACACTCAAAAAGGGATGGTTAACACAAGAAATGTGCTATAAGTAAAGTGCATGAAAGGAAGCCTGCTCAGCTAAATGAAGTAGACAAAGGTCAGAAGTCAAGGGTCATTCGCCAGAGCGGCAGCAGGCTCGAAAACCACACTGCAAATTCTGGCATCCACTGGCGGTATCAGCATGAGGACCTGTATAAAAACAGAAAAGTGTGAAAGGAGGAATTTCTTAGGGATCACATAAAAATAATCTTGCTTATGAAAGAGCTAAAACATTGATTTTTTTTCACTAACAATGCATTTATAATAGAATTAAAAGCTCACAATGCATGTATAAAAAATTATTCAGACACAAAAACAGCCAAGAGCTTGACTTTAATGTATCCAAGATTCAAAAGCTAAATGAAAGGAAAATAATATTTTGGCAACCATCTTACAAGATAAAAATCTATGAAGAAAAGTAAATAACCCACAAGAAAGACTACCAGGCTAACTTAACAGATTTCTTATACTCTGAACATCCTTTCTAGAATTACAATTAAGGGAAAAACAGCCTTATCTGTAATAGATCAGCTAAAGAATCTAGTATTGAGCAATTACAATAAACAGTATATTCAAAAATTTTTTAAAAACTATATAGATACAGACTTAACATGTTTGCCATATTTTTATCCAATATCTACAGTGAAAATAAATCATATGGTAGGGTTAAGTGAAATTATCTTCCAGAATCAAATACATAATGATTAACTAAATAAACATATCTAAGACATAATAATAATTATAATTCAACTACAAAGAACAGTTGTGGAATAACTGACACTTTACCCTGTCACATTATCTATCCAGACACAAGATCATTAGGGAACGTAGCTGAAGTTAGAAATTGTCAAAAAAGAGGTATTACGGCACATCTTCAAATGTTAAGTACTTTGAATGAATCAGTTTTCATAAAAGCAGGCAAATATGGAAAAGGATGGTTTAACTACACTGAAGAAGTCTTTCAGTTTGTACCCTCAACAAATAAAGAACAGTTAATTAGTTCTTTACTCATCATTCACAACCAAAATACTTACAACAGTGATATGTAAGGAACATGCAAAGGGTACATGGAAAGAAATTTTATGATAAACTCTATCAAATGGGTTGTAACTGAAATACCACAGTACTCTGGATTGATATTGATTTTAACTCAGAAACATATTTTAAATTAGCTTTATTTTTTTTAAATAGCAATCCATTGCAAAAGGAGGACACTATGCTAATACCAACCTAAGAAAATAAGTATTTGCAACTGAACACCCAAAACACACATTTCCTATAATTTAACTTTCTTTGCATCTCTAAAATGACAAAATACCAAGGGCAAATTTCTTAGGATATACAATCAGTGAAGTATAATGTTCATATATTTCACCATGGAAATGATAATGTATCTTGAAGAAACTAATGAACTTTATAAGCACATGTAGAACTGCAACAGTTTATTTCACTTATTTTCAAATACTTTTGTTTAAAACTGATGAGATGCCCGAGATATGGGGAACAGGTATGGTATATGAAAGAAGACTGCCCACAGGCTTATAAATGCTGAAGCCAAGAACACATTAAAATCCATTATGTTTATAATTCTATGTTTACATGTTTAATTTTTTCTACAATAAAGTCTAAAATTATTTCAAATATAAAATTGAATTACCACAAGCCCATTTTTAATCAAAATTAAAATCTGTTATGTTTTTAAAATGAGAAGTTGAATGTATCAAATATTTAAAATTCACAAGCTTTTGTTAAGATTATTTTCCTTTAAAATAAAACACAAGGTTAGTCATCTTAACCGAAGTCAAAATATAATTTCTTAGTACATATTATCAGGTATTTATTAGAAATGCCCTGGTACGTGGTAAGGAATCATATAGTTTGAGGCTCTTCTGACACTGCCAACCTCTGACCAGGGTTTCCCTTCAAATATATTTTCAGCTTTCATATTTTCACCCCACACAACCCTGCATGCTGTCCCTTCTTGTCTTACCTCACCCCTTACACGCTGGTTACTGCTTTGCCTGCCAATCACCTACTGCCATTCTTCAAGACCCAACCCCCTGTTTCACTGCCATCACCCTGCCTGGACACTCAGTCCTTGCAGTTTTGCAAAAACGTGTCTGATTATCATTTTCTCAGTATACAACTCTTACCATATTTTTAGAAAAGAAGAAATAAGAAAAATGAGACATGGAGACTTTCATGTAATTTCCCAAACTAAAACTCCCTAAAATACTTCCAAATGTTTATATTGCTCTTTTTAAAAAGGACAGAAAGGTAAAGAAAAAATCATAAACGACAACTGAAAGTGATGGAAAGGGAAGTATGCGGCTGCTTTTTAAGGGAGGAAAAAAAGGGAGCCTTCCAAGGAGCCAACTACATTAAGGACGTGATGCCAGAGACTCCCAGCTTTCCAACTACCACACAGCTTTCCACCATCACCCTGGAAAGACGGGCCCAGCACCTTCAGTCTCCACCTTGGCTACCTGGTCACTCTTTGCTCTCAAAGGCAAAGGAATGGTAGTAGGGCTAACGGGGGAAGAAAATGTAGAAAGAAAAATACGTGCCCTATATTAGGTAGAAAGTAACCCAATCTCAGCTTCTTATTCATCATAAAACAACGTCCTCACTCATTTTGATATAAAATGTGGTGCCCTCCCTCAAAAAACACACTTAGAATGTCTGTGTGTCAATGAGATTCTAAGTGCACAGAGTAAACAGAGGGATTTAATATATCAGTGTTTCCAAATGTGAAAGTAGGTTATACTAGACAAGCCTATGGGTATTTCAACAATAACTGTAATAGTAACTACCTCAAAACTATAATCTCATCACGAGGTCAATGACACAGCAGGTGTCTGATCCTAATAATCCGTGAAAGTGATGTCATCCATGAGGAGATTTTATGCTGTTGAAAGCCTGGGGCAAAGCAAAAATAAAGATAACCACTCTCTTTAACTTAGTCTCATATTGTAGAAAATGGGAGAAGAGCAACTTCCAAAGCATGGAAATCATAAAGCAATGTTAAGACCTTTAGGTACCACAGGACTTTTCAGAAAAAGGAGTAAAGACAACAGAATACATGGACAACAGGAAAAGTGAGGCAGCATTAGAAGGAAATACAACTGAGATATGACATGTTGCCAAATATCTCATAGAGACAGCTGTGCTTCCACAGACATTCACAATTCAAAAGGTAGTTCCCTCTGAATATGTGACTTATCAGCAGCAAAAGTCTATCCTCATACAAGATAGAAAACTCAAACGGTTATAAGATGGCTAAATTACACTGAAGAATAATGAAAAAATAGGAAAATAAAATGTGCATAGTCATGAAACTCTTTAAGTGCATAGTAAAGAATAAATTTAGTAAAAAAGCATTTTTAAAGTAGTCAATAAAAAGAAGTATGTTATCTGTAGTTATTTTCCCACATTTTTATTATTGAATGATTTGTTTTCTGAATTTTAAGTTATCACTCATGCTATACATCTGCACTTACCTTCACTTACCTTTAATTCCTCTTTAACTTAAATTAGAAACATAAGAGAGCAAATCATCTGAGACTGTGTCACCTCCAGAACTATGAGCTAATCTATCTTAATTCATAAATTATACATATATTGAAATTCAAATTGGTACAATGTTTATTTGCTATCATTGTTCAAATGTGCTTCAGAGATCTAAAACTACGCAATTCCAGTTAACACTTCCTAAATGACAATTTTTAGAATTTTTATACTTAAATCTTTATCAACCAAATAAATGTAAATGTCATGAAGAATGATTCAGAAGAGTCAAAAATAGCATTTTATATCAATGTTTATGTCTTCCTCACAGTAGATACCGTTTAAATATCTGATTACTAAATTATCTTCTCCAAAATCTCTGTTAGTGCTTAGGAAATAGATGGTTCTGCTTTATTTATCACTCTTTATTTAGATAGTGAATATTGTTTATCAGTATTTACTTCTTTTAGTTAGAAACCTGGTAGTTAACTATGTAAACTTCCTTTTGACAAAATACATTTTTAGTTAAATGTTACTGTCAAATATTTAAAATATAATTTGTCACCTAAATATGCTATTATTCTAAGACCATGTATAAAGCACATTAACTACTTTCAAAAATAATAAAAATACTAATAAAAAGGAGGCCCCCTACGCAGTCACTAAATATTACTGTACAAGTTTGAGTTGTAGTGAAAGATACTGGATCAAACATGTCATCTTGCAAAACTGGATGCAGTGTAACTTTATTCTAACACTTTCTAGGTTGTCCATATGTCCTTTTAAGGAAAGACTGTATCAGAGCATTGCTTTAAGAGCAACTGGCTGGAACTCTGAAACACAAGTTAATATGTAAACTTTAAAGGATTTCCATTTCCCCCAGATCATGCTTTAAGAAGCTGTAAAAGGAGACTTAATATTGGATTATACAAGCACTGTCAATTTCCTTCCAAATCTTTCAAAGTCAGATATTTTCACTAAAATTCATTTACTGAAAATAACCACTCACTTATCCAATCAATCAATCAATCAATCAATCAATCTTATATTCAACAAAAGGAATGTAGCAGCTCCTTTGGAACTACTTTAAAATTTACATATTCAAGACGAGTTAAAATCAATCAAAGGAATTCTAACATCCTAACAAAAGTGAAAAAAGATTTTAAGTATTTATTTACCCCATCATCTAAATTATTTCAAAAAGTTTTAAAAATTATACACATAAAACAGGAAGATCATAAAAATGAACTAAGACCAATCTCTCCCACCACATAATACCTATGTACCCCAAAATAAATATAACAAATTAGGCTGTGAAATTTATTCCCATAAGCATAACCTGTGCTGAAATCAATGTGGAACAATTCAAATGCAACAAATAAGATATATTTTTCTTATAAAAACAATTGCTTACTGATTATGGCCTATAAGACTCAGAAGTACATACACCACTACACCTACAATGACAAGACATTTAAAAAACAAAAACCCTTCTCAAACTCACTGCGTCCACACAAGAAACAAGTGCTTCATTATAGCAATCATACTTTGTTTTTCTGCACTTAGCAGGTTGCAACTACAATTTTAGACATTCATTTCACCATTACTTGATTGTACACTAAAAGCAATGAAGAGCAAAGAAATGCTCCAACTTTGTATTACTATTTCAAGAACATGAGAGGTCATCTCCTGCATTACCAATGTGATCCCAGAAATAAGAAAGCTGATATCTCCTTATCTCTTCATATACAAGGACGGACAATTATTTTCGCAAATTCAACCTAGAAAAAGTGCTACACACCTCCTTGCTGAATATCACTACGGTCACTTTCGAAGTATTCCCCTTGGGAAGCTATGCACAGACACCAGTGCCGAGTCCACCCTTCAAAGCAGTTTTGGAACTCTTTTTCTGGAATGGCCACCAGAGCTTGTCGTCGGACCCAAAATCTGACGATTAAAATTGTTTGCGAACTTGCCTCCGTGCGCTTACATTGGCAGCACTGTACAAACAACTCGGTAAGGTTATGCCTTGGCAAGGTTATGACACCTTACTGAGTTGTTTGTACAGTGCTGCCAGCGTAAGTGCATGGTGGCAAGTCTGCAAACCTAATTGTCAGATTTTGGGTCCGACGACAAGCTCTGATGGACGTTCTAGAAAAAGAGTTCCAAAACTGCTTTGAAGGGTGAACTAGGCACTAGCATCGGTGCAGAGCTTCCCAAGGAGCGTACTTCGAAGGTGACTAGTGGTATTCAGTCAGCAAGGGGGCATGTAGCACTTCTAGGATGAGATTGCAAAATTAATTGTCTGACCTCGTATATTTTAAGGAAAATTTAATCCCTGAGAGATGAGATTGCAAAATTAATTGTCTGACCTCGTATATTTTAAGGAAAATCTAATCCCTGAGAAACAGCAGATTTGCTAACTTCTCTGTCTCGTATGTCATTAGAAAGACCACCCCTCTAGTCTTGCTGGCTCCTTACTGTCCATTATTCTTCCTGAGAGAAACTCAGCCAATGCGCCCGTCATCTTAAGATGAGTGGGCTCTCAAAAACAGTACGTGGTGTAAAAACACAGGTGCACAGTAGAATCTGAACCATCTACATTTCTTTTGCCAGTTATAAATACAGAAGGCTGACTTGCTTCCTAACAATTGAAGATAGCTTTTTAATGCTTCTGGGCACTTCAATCTTTACCAGTGACTATCAGATGCTCAAAAGGGCACTGCATATACTTTGCAAAAGCATAATGACTATGCCCAGCGCAGGGTAAAGAAAGGCTTAAAAATCAAAACAAATCAAAAAAATCAAGCAATGTTTATCTGATGATTGTTAAAAGTAGGTTCAGGAATCAATCTTCAAAATACTACAGGAATTTCAGTCATGTCTAAAGCACTTCAGCCTCCTCCCAGTACGCTCCTCAATCTTCCATGATTTATTTGGAACCAAGGATCCCTGAGGAGTTCACAGTACCAAAGTCCTCCTTTTTCTACTGCATTTTATAAAGTTGTCCTACAAGAAAACTGCATCTATCATCCCTAAGAAATCTATGTATCTAGCACATCAAGCCTTCTAAATTGTTAATAAGGGCTGTATCATTCTAGAGGAATTCCCCAAAACTTTGTAAGAATTTTAGTATTGCTACAACAACTTGCCATTTTCGAATGACTAAACTATTACATATTTCAAAAATACAGCAACGATTTTTAAAATATGCGCCTCCCCACCAAAAAATGTACCTTTAAAGAAGCTAATTAATGAAAACCTATGTGATTTTTTAGTTTTATCAAATATAAAGGAGTAAAAAAAGTTTGACAATTAGAAATCTAGAAAACTAAATAAAAACCCTAATTATCAGAACTCAAAACGTTTAAAATCAATTCTTTCAAAATTATCTCATGGTTAAAAAGCATTACCGTTAATGTTGTCACAGTAGTAAAAGTATTCATCATTTAGAGAAGGGCATGCTGAAACCAAATCCTGCAGGCCTGCACCAGTTACAGTAAGACAACCAGAGAGATTAAGGTGCTCCAAATAAGGCAGCCCTCCTCCCAGAGTCAAAACCCTGTAAGAGAAGCAATTCAACAATTAGGATATATTAATCTATGAAAATACATGTATTCTGATGGTCCACTGGACCACTAAAATAGACCTTTCAATTTGGTAATAAAAAAATTTAAGAATTTCTATAAAACATAACTAACCTCCTCTTAGGCCAGGATACATTTAACTGAGAAAACTTTCTACATTTTTCCTAAAGGCATTCAATGAACAAATTTATGAAATTTTTCTGTATAAGAACATCATAGTAACTCAATTCCTAGAGGAAGAAAGTCCTGAATCCTGGAATTGTAATCTTCATTCTCCTATCAGATTGTCTAAGTAAAAATTATCAAGAAAATTAATGACCAGTACGGCAGTTCCTCAAAGAATTATAGAGGTAGCCTTTGACCCAACAACTACTCCCTTAGGCATACACTAAAGACAACTGAAAACCTATGTTCACCTAAAACTTGCAAGTGAAATGTTCACAGCAGCATTATTCATAGAGCCAAAAAGTGGAAACCCAAATGTCCATTAATTAATGAATGGAGAAATAAAATGCAGTTTATCTATAAAATTAAATATCATGTAGTCATAAAGTACTGATACATGCTACAGCATGGATGAACCCTGAAAACATGCTAAGTGAAAAAAGTCATAGACAAACAGCCACATATTTTATCATTCCATTTATAAGAAATGTCCAAAATAGACAGAATAAGCACAGAGACAGAAAGTAGGTTAGTGGTTGCCAGGGGCTGGGGACAAAGTGGAAAAGGAGTGACTGCTTACGAGTCTAGGGTTCTTTCCGTATGATGAAAATGTTTCTGAATTTGGTAGTGGTGATGGCTGCCAACCCTGCAAATATCCTAAAACCACTGATTTGCACATTTTAAACAGATGAGTTTAATGGTATATGAATTATATTTCAATAAAGATGAAAACCTAATGGTATATCCTGGATTCTAGAATAATAAAAACCACATTTATATAAAGAGGATAAAATGAGAAGTTGGCTAAAATGACAATGGAAAAGCTGAAAAATACCAAGAACAAAACTGAGGACACCAATTCTTTATACAATGATGTTTGAAGGAGTATTGCAACAGCAAAATTTGGGAAACTGGAAACAGTGTACTCTTGAAAGAGATTATGTCAAGAAATTAACAATACAATAATTTGGTAAAGAAAGTAACATGGTTGCGCAGGTACAGAGAAATTAGGCAATAAAGGTAAGTAAATGTATGAAAACTATTAATTGAGATTAGAAAAGAACTACAGAAATATTTGTACTGGGTCTGACACAAATGACGCCTCCTTTTTATAGGTTACTAAGACAACATATCCATTCATGCTATATACTACTTTAAAAAGGGCATTACTTCTGCTGGACCCTGTATAGTCAGTGAGGGATACTGAATGGCAAAGATTAGTACATTTTAAAGTTTTGTAACTGCATGTGTAAAAGAGGAAAGTAATCTATTCAAAAGAGCTTATCAAAACCCAACGCCCGTAAGATATTTAAATGCACACTTCTCCTCCTTGTATTTTCACTGAAAAGAACTGATATTTTTTTAAGTCCTAGATTTTCCCAATCCATCCCTATAGTTTAATCCTACCAGATCACTGTACTGATTTTTCAGTAATTTCCGAATCTCCGCTAGACCGCTAAACCTAATTTTCGGTACTTTGCCTCATACGTGAAAAAGATGATAAAGGTAGACCTATTTTCTACAATGTCTCCAAGTTCCATCTTATTCTAACCACTTGTTTGCATGTAACTAACATTTTTCTATTATCATGTTGGTTTTTTCTCTTTAATGCTCAGGAGCCCAGGTATAGGGGACAGTTGGGTTCAGGACCTCAGGTCTGGTAAGGTTAAATTAACAACAATGGCAATTCAGAACTTCAGTGTTTTGACTGGGCCACAGCAGTTACAGACAGCAGTCTTTAAGTTAAAGGAAGACAATACAGGATTTAAAGGTTACTAATTCATTTTTCCTATAAAGTTGAATAGCTCATAGTAAAAAATAAAACAGCTTTTAAAAAGTGGTCTAAAAGACCTCAGAAGGTATCTGAAGGCAGAGACTGCTTTCATGTTCTAAACCTTAAAATATTTCAGCACACTAAGGACAGACTGCACAGAATATAAAACTCCTTATCACAAATATACTTGAGTAAACCTCACTGAGCTGAGTGGGAATTCAAACTAAACATGCAATTATAATGCCACATGATGCTCTCCTGGGTGCATACAGAGGGGGCGGGGAATGTCACAAAAGGTTTTCCATAAGAGTGACAAACTGTTAGAGACAGAAACAAAAAGAAGTTAGCTGATAAATGCATGTTACAGAAAGAGAGAACAAATAAATACCTGAAGACAAGAGAAAAATGGTACCCTGGAGAAAATAGTCAAGTATGGGTCAGTTATGGGTGTATGTGTGGGTGTGTGTGTGTCTGTGGGTGTAATGTTTATACCTGCTGTCTTTTTTTTTTTTTTGGGGGGGGGGGGGGGGGAAGAGGTGAGAATGTGAGGAAGCAAAAAGTGAGAGATTTAAGGAAAGTAACAAGATATAAACTACAAAAGGCCAAAGGCCAAGAATTTGGACACTTAATCAAAGGGCCAGTAGGACTCATTAAAAGGTTTAGAAGAATAATAAGTAATAAGAAATACATTCTAAAAAGATTCACTCTAGCCTACCATCAATGCCCAAGTATGTCAGGCATAGGCCTAAACAGTAAAATGCAAGATTCATACAATACAGGTTCTGCCCTCAACAAGGAAAAGAAGCATTTAAAGAACGTATTAACAATGCATGTCCAAGGAAAAAAAAATCATTACATAAATATATATAAGTTACAGAGATAGTATAGACAGGGAAGTCTATACTATTCAAAAGTAATAATCTTTAAAGGAAAGGAACAAAATCCAGAATTTAACAATGTATAATTCACATTATCTGGTATCAAATAAAAAACTACTAAACATTCAAAGAATCAGGAAAAAAATCAATCAATAGAAAAAGTTGATGGATAAATGATAAAGATGATGGAATTAGTAGACAATGACTTTTAAAACAGCTTTTATATTTTAGATATGCTCAGATTTAAATATCTATCTAAATTCAATGAGAGAAACTGAAAAATGTATATTTTAATATTCTCTGTATGTTTTTATATACCTATTTATATGCATTATTATATAGTTACGTGTGTGTGCATGTGCGCGTGCGCACACGCGCACACATGTATGGGGGGACAGGGTAAGCACAAAAGCACAAAATGGAACTTTTATTTATTTATTTTTTCTCTGCAGTAAAATTTATTATTCATTTTCAAAATGGAACTTTTAGAAATAAAAAAGACTTCCTACTCATTCTATGAGTCCAATATTACCCTGATACCAAAGCCAGACAAAGCACAAGAAAAAGGAAACTATAGGCTAACTGTTCCTTATAAATAGAGATGCAAAAATCCTTAATACTAGCAAACTGAATCTAGGAGAATATTAAAAGGATTAGACATCATGACCAAGTGAGTTTTATCCTAGGAATGCAAGGGTGGTTCAACCTATGAAAATCAATCAACTTAACATACCATTTCTAATACATCATGTTAATAGAATGAAGGTAGGGGAAAACCACAATTATCTCAATTGATACAGAAAAAGCATTTGACAAATCAAACATCCTTTCATGATAAAAACTCAGAAAACTAGGAAAAAAGAAAACATTCTCAACAACATAGAGGCCATATGTGGAAAAACTGAGTTAACATACCGTATTTTCCTGTGCTTAAGATGATACTTTTGTCTAAAATTATTAGACCAAAAATTGGGGGTCATCTTATACATGAGAGTAACATGTTGAGAGAACCCCATAGTTGATTTCTTAACACTTAGTTAGAAAAGTAGGGGTTGTCTTATACATGGGGGCATCTTATAAACAGAAAAATACGGTACCCAAAGGTGAAAGACTGAAAGCTTTTCCCCTAAAATAAGGAACAACAAGATAAAGATGCTCACCAAAGATACTTCCATTTAACATAATACTGGTAAATTCTAGCCAGAGCAATTAGACTAGAAAAACAAACAAACAAATAAATAACGACCAGATTAGAAAGGGAGAAATAAAATTATTTTTGTATATGATATGATCTTTTATGTAGAAAATTCCAAAGAATTCACAAAAACACTAGAGTTAAACAAATTCTGTAAAGTAGCAGGATACAAAACCAAAATGCAAAAATCATCCTATTTCTATTTACTAGCTGAACAATCTGAAAAGAAAATTTAAAAAGCAATTCCATTTACAATAGCATCAAAAAGACTGAAATACTTAAGAGTGAATTTAACCAAGGCAAAAAACTTATACGCTGCAAACTACAAAACACTGTGAAAGAAATTAAAGAAGAAATGAAAAAAAGAACTCAAATACATACTTGCCGGCCAGTGTTCACAGCAGCATTTATTATTCACCACAGATAAAACTGGAAACAAACTTAAGTATCCATCACTGATGACATCAATGATGAATGGATAAACAAAATCTGGTATATAAATACAGCAGAATATTATTCAGCTATAAAAAGAAATGAAATTCTGATAACACACTACAACAAGAATGAACCCTGATTATGTTAAGTGACACAGGCTAGCCAAGAAGGACAAGTGTTGTCTGTTTCCACTTATATGATGTATCTATGATATATAATGTAAATACATAGAGAAAGAAAGTACAAAAGAAGTTACCAGATGCTTGGAGAGATGGGAGAATAAGGAATTACTGCTTGATAGTTACAGATTTTGTTTCAAGTAGTAAAAAAGTTTTGTAAATGAATATTATACAACGTACTAAATGTATTTAAAGCCACTGAGTTGTACACTTAAAAATCATTTAAATGGTAACCTTTATGATATGCATTGTTTTACCACAATTTAAAAAAGATGCATACAAACCCTGAGGCAAACCCTAAATAAATGAGTTACTAGCAAATAGTGCATATAAAATAAATACTAAAAAGAACTTAATAAATCCAAAAGACATCAGGATGAGACAAAACAAGAATAAAGAAAAGATGAAACAAGGGAAAAACAGCAAGATGCTGGGCATAAATCTAACTATATCAATAATTACATTATATGTAAATAGTAAACATATCAACTAAATAACAGAGAATGTTCCAATGGATTAAAAAAAGTAAGACCCAACTATTTATGCTGCCTACAAAATATTAAAGAGCAGTTCCCTTGAGTTCAAGGAGAGAAAGCAATGTAAGGAGACCAAAGAAGGTTGAGAATTTACAGTAAGAGGCTATCTTTATTCAGTGACAACCAACATTGTACTTCATTCCTATGAAAACCTTAGAATGTTACATTATAACTGCACACGACACTATCTGTCCCTCATGGCTCTGATTTAGTTTGAAACTTTGATTTTCAACCTCATTTGTACAGTTAATGCTTTTAATGAGCTTCGTAAAACCAACTTGCCAAAACTCATACTACTCACTCCTGAGTAAAACATGACGATTAACGCAGGATATGCTGAATGCTCCCAACTAGCACTTCTGTTCACATAAGCTGAGCTCCTCTGTTCCCATGAGCTGAATGCTTGCACGAACTTTATCTGTTCTCTAACCTACTGACACCAGTTGTACTTAGTATTGTAACTGGTTAATTAAAATACTTTTGAAACCAACTTAATGAGTTGTTTCTAAAATATTAACTCTGTATCTTCTATTGCCTTAGTTTCTTTCCCAGGAAATGTACACAAAATTCACTAATTTCATTAAAATCTTAACTCAAAAAATGCTTCCTTTTAAGATCTTTCCTGCCCATCAAATATGAAAAATTCTCAGTATTCTCTATCCTGTAACCCTACCATACTTATTCTTAAGAACATGCAGTTTGATATTATATATTTATTGTCTATTTCTACCATTAGATTATAAAGTCTGTGAAAGCAGGTAATTTGTCTTATACTCTGGTTCGCTGTAATTAGAACATGGCAAATCATGTATTAGGTGTTTAATAAATATCTAAATGATTTAGAAAGATTCCTTCAAGATAACCTGACTAAAGAGACCATTGGCACTCAGATTATAGATGTTCTTGGTTATCTGCCAGTCCAAATAATATCAGATAAGATAGTTCTTATCTGTCCCCCGATCCTGTAGTAAGTGAATTCTGCCCTGAATTCAAACTCTGTCATAGTCTCAACTCCCAATATTCCCCAATACATATCCTTCACTACAACCAAACTGGAATACCAAGCCTCCTCTCAATATTCCCCACTGAGTTCAATTTAATCTGCTAAAGATCATACTTTTTAAAAAAGAGGAAGTATTAGGCTTTATGTTAGATGAATTTTCATTGTTTAACATGTCTGACACCTCATTATTAAAGAGCCCTAGTAAAATTCAAATCTATTACCAATTAAAGCAAAAAACATATAACCAATTACCAAAGGCTCCTATCAAAGATAATCAAACAACTATTATACATTATTAATGCTGAGAACGACCATAACAAAATAACCTAAGAACTGGTACAACAGTGCTCTACTCTGCTCAAGTGATCCTCACTGCTTTGAATGGTCTCTTCTCCCACTGCCATCTATCAAAATCCTTTGTCTTTCTTCAGGGTTCAATTCATTTTTTCATTAAATTTTCTGATTGTTTAATGCAATTGGATGAGAGGTCTCTCTTCTTTGATTCCCCACAGAATCTTTATTCACATCTCTTAAAGAGTACACAAATATACAACAAATATAGTATACATATTTTCTTCTCTATTGTAAGTCCTTGAGGGTAAAAGTTTATTTTATTAATCTTTACATCCACTAAACTACCTTAGAAAATGTGTTGTAGGTATTTGCTAAGTATTACTGAACTTTTACATTTATCTTCTTCCACATATCTCAAAGGACTTGAACTGACTGAAATGAAACTTCATATTGGAAGTTATAAATGTTCCAACGCTTGGAAGTAGAACAAATCTTGGTTAACTCTTTTGGTTAAGTACATCAGCTTAAAGACATGACTTAAGATTCAAATTTTTATATTCCACTTGAGAATGAGAACATGTCCATTTCCTAATACTCTGCAACTGATTACTTACCTGAGACCATGGTCTGTGATCTGATAACATCCGGACAGACTGAGAAACAGAAGTACACGCCCAGTCTCTTGATCAGATTTCTCACTCCCAGAGTAAATTAGTAAGTCTTTTTCCCTAAGCAGTCTAGTCCTTGATGCTTTTCTACACAGTGCAGAAGACTCTGGGAGTGCTGACATAGTTCTTAGAGCTGTTCCTGTACAACAAAATGAATGACCACAATATGCAAAGGCTGGAGAAGCACAATGCTGCTGCCAACAGACACTAGTCCTTAGTCCAACGATATCCTTACTGTAACAACCAGAGGAGGAACAACTTAAGTTGGATGCCGTTTCCATTACACAGAGGCTTTCAACATTTCTGTGTCTCCATTCTACAGCATCTTCAATATCAGCCAGATCGTCAGCATCTAACATCCACACGTAAGGAGAAGTGAAGTTTTCAGAAGAAACAGGCTTAGTCCAGGGGTGTTCATTATCTATTTCTTCTCCAATGCCCTCATTAGTTAAATCATGCAAACAAGCATATTGCTTGGTGGACTGCATGGTAATGTCTTTATTTTTCCACGTAGTCAAAGTAATTTTGCTTGCAGAAGTTTTCAAAAGGCCACTCTGATCAGACGTGAGAACTCCAAGAGCTCTAGAAATCTTCTCTAGAGCCACATCTGTGATTTTTTCACATCCAGACAGATCAAGATGCCGAAGACTCTGGCAGCAACCAAGCCAAGACCAACTATAATTAAGAGGTAATGAGACTATTAGTGGATGTTGTTTAATTCTTCAAAAGCATTTCACTATATGTAAGGAGATGGAAACGAAAGATTTTAAATTTAATATAAGCAATCATTTACTGAATATATATTGTCAGGCACTACTTTAGATGTTACAGATACGAAAACAAAGAGCAATTAGAAACAGAGTATTGCTAACTGAAAAGAAAGGTAGGAAAGGAGAAGACATTGTTCATTTTACTGACAAGTAACCAGTAGAGGAAAGGCTGCACACACATGAAAAAATGAAGAAGGGAGGAAGATGCAGAGGAAACAAGCTCTAGGACTTGATAGAGCATCAGCCTTAGCCTGAGGCAAGTACACCTCTCCCTCTGAAATGGGAAGAGAGATGCTAAGATAAATGCTAGGGTGAAAAAGAGGAAAGTAGGGTAGACTAAGAAGGAAACTGGGGGCATCAAAAGAAATAAAATCTGTGAAGAGTGTATCTTGAAGAAAGTATTATAAGTTCAGGATAAATAAGAATAAATGTAATAGGGAGTTTTGCCAAATAATACTTGGAACCCGACTAAAACTGAAAACTTCTTAAAAATATTAGTGCCAAGCTACATGGTTGCACACCAAGGCTCAACGGCCCAGACACAGTACAGGATTATAACGATGACAGGATGACACAGGTCAAAGTTTTGAATTAGTGGGGACTTATGAACATGAAGCAAAGGATAGGGGGATGCTATCAAGTAATAGCCATATGTGACTGAGATTTGAAAGTGAAAAATAGTCGTATGATTAAACTACAATTATGCAAATGAGGAAATTCTACTGATTCATAGTTAAAAGTCATACTTAAATATTCAAAAATAACAAACCTGTCAAATGCGGAATCTGAAATGTCAGTTTGGGTAAGATCCAGATGCTCCAGATTAGGACAAAGTTCTAAAATCTGCCTGACCTAAGAGAAAATAAAGTCACTGTGAAGACTTACAGACTTTTAGTTAGACAAGAAGACAGGTAACTTTTAGTAAATGGTATAATCCAGCATTTCTCAAATTTTTGTGCATGTAACAATCACTTCAAATCTGCATAACCAATATAAATTCTGGGCTCAAACCTCAGAGGATCTGTTTTAGTAACTGTTAAGACAAGATCCAGGAAATACACATTTTTTAAGGAATACCCAAGGAGTTTCTGATGTAGACACATTTTTATAAAACAGAGATTTAACCTCACTTGCCCATCTCATCAAACCTCACATATTATAAAGAAGCATACAAAACTGGGCTTCATCACTTCACATCTGCAAAAGTGAATAAACTGTTTAATCTCTCCTAGTCTCTGAATCCTTTTCTATAATATGTAGACAATGCCATCTATGTATTACACAAAGATTACTGTGACAACTGAAATGAAATAATATAAAAGTCAGCACTGTATGCCTACCCATGGGAAGGAACTCTTACGGGTCAAGTTTTTTTTCCTTAATTAAACTCAGGAATAATTTTTAGATCATTGTTACTTTTTTGGTAATACCCAAACTAGTGCTAATTTATACATACCATTTTGCTGGAAACTGCAGAGCTGTATGCTAATACTAAAGTTTTTACAGAAGTACCAACATATGGCAGAACATTATGAATTAAGCCATGGAGTAAACGTTTTTCCATTTGTGCAATGCTGATAGCAATCGATTCCTCTGCAGATTCTTCTGTAAAATGAATTCAAAAGTCTAAGAACTTAATACACTAATTATAATTAGGCTATTCAAGGAATCACCAAATCATTAAATATGAAATACTTTTTGTATCCTTAAACTCCCTTATGTATGCCAAGCAAGTTAAACAGACATGGTCTCATTCTCTGGGAATTAAAATTTTACAAGTCTGGTATCAACTAAAAAGAGGCAAAAGAAAAAAAAGGTTTACAATGAGAATGAAGGAAAGATTTTTTTGCATATAGTTCAAGGTTGAAGGTGATTTTCATATTGATGTAGGTAGCAGAGAAAAAGAAAAAAATAATTTCAATTTCAGGCACTGAAAACAGTTTTGAAAAATAAACTTTGAATACTTCAAAAATAGTAGGAGTTCAAGAGAATATAAGGTATCAAAAGAAAAATGAGCCACAATAAAAGCATCATTCATTATTTTACCTAAATAAAAGGGACATAAAACTAAAAGAGATTTGAAACAATTAAGTTATATTGGTCATAATGAATCAAGCAAAGTACCTTAGAATTTTTAGTAAGTTAAAAATGAGCATGGCTTTTGCTTTTTGCTTAGTAACTTCTGTAGAACTTGGATGTTTACAACAGGATGCACTACTGTAACAACAAACACAACAACAACAACAAACTACAAACTCCAATTTGATATTAGGGAAAAAAACACACTAACTACATTAAAAAGAATGAACTAGTAATTTTTTATCACCTTTCTCAAGGTCCTATTGTTATGCTTTGCTTTTAAAAATAAATTAATTAACCCTATTTATTCTACTATACTTTTATTCCCAAATGATTCTTGTTCCTGTGGCCCTCCATATCTAAATGTATACTGTTCACTGTGAAATCTTAAAATAAAAATCTAAACATCCTATGAAGAACAGCAACTTCTCTGCAAGACCAGTAAAGGCAGCTAAGCTGAAAAAACACTAACTAGATGGTAGATCCAACATTTAGTTTTAGATGCACTAAACAAGTGAACAGATATATTACGTTAGAAAGGCTTAACCATTATAACCTTAACCTTTTCCTTTCAATACAAAGGAAAACAACAAGCTTGCTCTTTGGCTATCTTCAAGCGTTGAGACAAATACACTAAATTTGGTAAAGCCTTTAAAACTCAACATGGGTATTATAAATTAATTTTCTAGAATGGATAAATCAAGTCTTCCCTAATGTGACATCTGACAAGTCTTCCCTAAGATCTTACCTCCTTCAGGTCATTGTTCTAATTTCTCAGGGGGCCATTACTTATCACTCTATTTAAAATCATAACTTCATTCCTCGCTTCCTGGCATTCTTACCCTTATTTTTCTCCATAGCACTTGACACTATCTAATACAGTATACACTTTGCCTGTGTTTATTGTATGCCTACCCTCTCCAAATTTTAAGCTAAACAAGGCTAGGAATTTTTCTCCCCATTTCGTTCACTGTTAACCTCATGTCCAGAAAGTGCCTGCCATAGGGTAAGCACATCACCAAATCTAACTGGAATGGACCTCTTTCTTTCTTACATGTAAAAGCACCGTCCAAACATTATACCAAAATGTAGCATCTTCATTTCATAAAAATAAACTTGTTGCTAAATGAATAATCTTTATATTTATAGTCCTTCCTTTCCACATGCTTAGTGAAAAGAAAAACTGCCATTATTTTCTGATTTTTAAAAGTATTTAAATTTAAAAACATATGGGAAACTACCCTATGCACATTTAAAAATTACTTACAACAGAGTACATTTTAAATTTGTTGATTATTCCTCAAATTTTAAATAGTAGGCTTAAAAACACCAGTTTTTTAGAAAATGCAAAATACATATATCTTAATACCTGATTGTTAAATATATTCATTATTAAAGCACCAGGTGATAATTTTAATTCCAAACACAGCTTACCGGATTCATCTATGTCAGCATCTTCATCCCATTCCTGAAAAGCACGACTTTCATCTTTTCTATTTTTCACCCATTCTTCATCAGGTTCAGTATCAAGTTCAGTTGCAGGGCCACTATACCAGTCACCTAGTCAACAAATAAAAAAGAGAAACAAAATAAAATTAGATTGACTACCATTAAAACACAAAACAAAAACCTATTTATAATAACAATACCTACACACAGAAAAATTTGAGCACTAAATAATGGGCCAGAAATTGTTAAAAATTCCATCATGGTTTAAAAAATTACACTTAAATAAGAATTCAATTTCAGACATACTAAAAAGAACTATGAAAAATATTTATCAATAGTCATAAGCAATTTTAGAAATCACTGAAAACAACCTAACCTTTTTCCCTTGCTGTAGCTTCACACTGGCTCCAGCAATAACTCCAGCTAATAAACAAAAGGAAGCAAGACTTTCTGCTGACCAGTGAATTAGTCAGCAATTCAGAAGAGGAGGTAACAGAAGTCTCAGAGAAAGATTAAGGTAAAACGTAACCATAAATCTAAAGATCCTGGAGAATATACTGCAATTAAATTATATGACTGTGAAGTGAGAGAGAATGCAGAATTTACTGAACTCCCAGCATTACATCTAAATTAGGGTTTCTCAACCCGGACACTACTGATATTCCAGGCTGGGTATTTCTTTGCAGGGCGTTTAGCAGCGCTGCTGCTCTCTACCCACGGGAGGCTAGTATACATAACCTCCCGGATGGAACAAACAAAAACGTCTCCACAGACATTTCAAAGCATCTTGTGGGGGAGGGAGGGGAGTGAAATCAATTCTGAGTGAGAACTATCAGAAACAAATACTATAAATAAATAAAAATAAAAACCATTTTTACTGGAACTTCTTAAGCATATTGAAATTAAAAAAGCATCATATTAACATCCAATTAAATTAACGGAAGACAGTACAGCATCTTAACATTTGATTTTACATCAAATAGCACCTATATTTTATGTTAATTCCTAATATTTAATTCTTCATAATAAAAAATATAAACAAGAAGGTATTTGAAATATCCGTATTTGCCTTGTTTGATTTTCACTTGCTATTTCATCATCCTACAAATAACAAAAAATTATTCCATATAAAAAGAGTCATTCTAATCACTGGGATCATATTAAGTCTACCCAATACTCCAAATAGCATCACTCATAAAAACTAGTATTTAACAACAGCTTACTTTAAAAGTGCTACATATTAATGTAAAACTAAAACATTTAATATCAGATTCCTAATTATGTGAGAAATATATATACTTCCATGTCAAAGTGACAAATTATAGAAAACTAAGAAAAACTTAATGTGAACTTTGGGTTAATACTCAGAACAAATATATCCCATGACTGCCTTTTATGCTCATGAGAAGAAATTTTTCTGTTCACATATAAAAGTAACTTACTACACGAAATCAACATAAAATTTTGCTTTACAGAATGAAGCATTACTAACACAAAAGAATTTGCCAAAGACAAAAACAGATTCAGTTATTTTGAGCCACTACCAAAAGAGAGCCATAATGGTACCTCATCTTTAAATTTTATATAACTAATTTACTCTGTACTTTTTTTAAATACTCAAATAATCTAATCATTTAGAGCTGTTCTGATAACTTACTGCTTTTATTTTTAACTTTTTGTTACGGAAAATTCCAAACCCAGTCAAAGGTAGGAAGAAATAGCATTAAAACAGCAACATAAAGAATACCCACATACTTACTCATCTATCTTCAATAATGATCAATATTTTGCCAATTATTCTGTATTTCCTCCCCAATTATTTTTTCCTGATTTAAAAGAAACTGCACACATCACTTAATTCATCCATGAATACTTCAGCATTGCTAGCTTTTCAAAAATGCAAAGAACAGATGATCTAACTACGAAATCTACTTTTTAGTCAACTTCTTGATTTCTTTCCCTGGCCTTGCTTATTAATGTCTACTAGTACTCACCTAAAAAACATGGATTGAAATAGTTTTAAAACAAACTAAAGTCCCCTCCACCTACCTCTGGCCCAGTGAACAGGGTAAAGATGTTTCCAAAGTGATCCAGTCTTTGCCAGCTGGGACCATTTAGTGCTTACTTGACAGCACCGGCATAATTCTTGAGGATTAAGATAACTGAATATTGACAGCATTACCTCAGGAGGAAGATGGGTTATACCTGTGGATTGTTCTGACACATCTGCTTCTGAAATAGAAAAGAAAATTTTAACATTAAAGACTATAGGAGCAAATGCAGTTAAGAAATTATAATCAAATTTCTATAAATAAAATCCAGTGCCTAAAGTGCACTCCTTCCTGCTTGCAAGATGTGAAAAGGAAATGACATGGATCAGAGGCAACATGGGGATGTTAAACTTGTTAAGAACCAGCAGGGTTAAACTATCATGGCTCAAATCATACTTCATCAGTGGGAGCTACAGCAATGAACACAGAATGGACTTCCTCTTACAAAGGCGTCACAGGAAAAACAATACTCACTTTGTAGCATAAGATGCATCATTTGGAAAAGGAACCCAACAGGTTATACCACTTTAAATCAACAAGGGTAGAGCCGGCCAGATTATGAGATCTCCAAGGCATTTTAATGACACACAAAAATCTGACAACATTTTCCATTTATGCATTATGATTCCTGTCAGTAACTTCCTTGTGTTCCCTCTTTGATTTTTACACTTCATGTAGTGGTCTCTTAAATCTGAATTCTTTAACCTACAGGTGCCCAAACCTACTTATATATTATGTAGGAGCCAGCTGAGACAATATAATGTAAATATGTCTAATGCTGGTATACGTTTATTGGGAATCTTCTGTCAGCAATTATTGTAGAAAGTAGTCATTAAATATCTAATTTCCTATAATGTATTACTTCAGTAGCAATTTTCTGAAAGAAAAATGCAAATGAGGTATAGAATATAAAAGATTCATCATTAAAGTACTATGAAGAATTTAAGAACTTGTATGTCTGATTTGTCTTCACAAAGGAACCTAAATATAGAAATGCTATGATCAAATTACTTTAACCTAAACTTTTTACATGGCATATATTTTTTAAGTAATACAGCTATGATTTGCTTTGAAGGAGTGGGAAAATTAAACGTAATAAGTGTGATGCTTTTAAATCTCACATAATATTACAATTAAACCAGACACAACAGGTCTTGGCTTGGTGTCTAAGGCACAAGTTAAATTTCAGAGTGAAGCATACAAGCTTTATGGGTTTAATTACAGCTTCATTTACAAAAACATTTTTGTTTCAACATGAATCTCACCTACTTTGTTAAATAAAAATAAAAGGACCAATTTCAAAGAATGTTAAGCTATTTTAACAGAAGTGTCATTGCTATTGCCCAGCTAGAAGCAGCAGCAGAATTTTTACTAGCCTAAGAATGACCATTTTTTTAAAGATGTTTTAAAAGGCAAAGCTATTGAAGATAACTAAGAATAAACATGAGGAAGTAGTCTAAAAAAAAGGCAGGCATATTTTATTTGTATCTCTCATTTGTTTTCTCAAAGTAACTGGACATAGAAAAACTATGCCTCTCATATCACTCTCCTGTGAATTATGGGATATAAGCTAAGAGAATGACATATGGGAAAGGATGGAGTGAAAACTATAAGCAAAACTGATTTTGAAAACTGATGAAAAAAATAAGAAAGGATAAAAGCAGCCACTATGGTCAATGGAACTCAAAAATGTGGATGCAGATGGGTTGCGAGAATGCTTATCTAGCAGGGGAAGCCTGTACTATAAGGGGCCCATCCTCCAGAAGGTAATTTGGGGTTCTTTTTTGGGTCCTCCCTCGTACTGCAAAAGTGCTCTGTATATGGTAGTTTTCAATAATTTTGACTAGCTTATTATTATTATTACACATATATATAAATTCCTTTAAGAAACTGCACCGCATGTGGCTCACAAATACAAGATGTTAAACTATCTGACAACACTAAATTCTAAAATTGCAACTGATGTCTTCAATTATACTTAAAAATAAATGACTTAAATTATTCCTCAAAATTGAAAGATCCTATCAACAAGAAACAAATTGTCTTGGAACTAATAAATCATTTGCTATCTAAACATAAGAATCTCACCTTTATCTGACTTTTCATCCACAGAATATTTAAAAAACTTCTGTCGCTCTTCAGCTTGATTCCACAGGCTAAGACCTCTAAGGAGTTCTGCAGCATCCTTCTGAGAGCAATGTTGTGCAATCACTTTCTTTTTGATATCTTTAAGCTCTTCATAGGTAAAATATTCCATTAACATGGGCTGAAAAACCTAAATTAAAAGTCATAAGGAAAGACACTTACTATAAGTTTTGTTTTACTCTACACCTTTTAAATTATTAATGGCTCAAGTAAAGCATCATGAACACCTTTTTCAATGAGATAAAAATTTTAGTTGTTACCACTGAGTTAGTGTATCCAAAAATTATAGAAAAGAGTATCACCAAAAAGATCCTTCTCTCTATGAATTCTCTGGTTAACAGACAATCCCGAAACAATTTCAAAGCATCAGAACCAGAAGGTCTTCCCATACAGAGCTTGTCAAAATACTCTTAATTACAGTTAAACAGTTAGGTCAGTTAACTGCCTCTGCCACTACAGTAACCAATCTGTACCTAAACAGGGCCTCTAAGTCCTGTAAGATGGTACCCAGTGTACCCACAGGAACCATAAAAGTCAGAGCTCTATGAGACTGTCACACATTCAGTCTTACCTAGGAGATTTCTTACCAAAACAGATGCCCAATCCCAACTTTCAATTTATGGAATCAGAACTTTCAGAGGTGGAGCTTTCTTTTTTTATGTTTCTATAGACAATTTTGATGTGCATCACAGATTAAGAAACAGAGCTCTACTAAGTCAGTGGTTTCAACATTGGTTGTTTATTACTATAACTCGGGGAGCCTTTAAAACATACCCATACCAATATCTCCCACCTGATTTTATGGGTCTGGAAAGGGTTTAAGAGTGTCATTTGTTTGTTTGCTTTTTACAATAGCAATCTGATTATGCGGTGAAGCTATTGTTGAGAATCACTATAATAACTGATTTAAAGCTGAGTAAGAATCTAGTTCCTTACAGAGTATTTTCTCTATTCCTTACCCTGAATTCATTCCACTTTAGAGAAAGAAGAGAATGAGAAAATACTTTGCTCATCCATTCAGTGATATCACAATATATGTGCACTAGGCATAAAACTGATGTTTGTTTATTTTTTAAGAGGTGAAACCAAGAAGCAGTTTATTGAAAGGAAAATAAACTAAAACAAAGAGACAGTTTATTAAAAGAAAAAGTACACTCCAAAGATGTAGGAGTGGGCCCAAGGAAGAGAGGGGCTCGAGGGCCTTGAATGGCAACGGGAAAGTACACTCCTAAGAGGTAGGAGGAGACTCTGAGCAGGAATATGGTTCAAGAGCCCAGATCAATGAGGCTTCAGTAGTGTTATTTTCTCTAGCTGTAAGGAGTATAAGACTAGTAAGTTTAATATCACCATTTAATTACTAAAATCCACTACTAAAAAAAAAAAAACAAAACAGTAAAAATTATTTGAACAGCATAAACACACAGAAAAAGTTTAAAGAATCCTCTAAAGGTCTGAAAATGTATTAAGATAGTATAAAAAGTGATTGACATTCAATACAGTGTCACCTACATAAGAAGAAAATATTTACTGAATAAATGAAGTAAATTATTCATTCAATAAAAAGCAACAACCTTTCCGAGGGAACAAAATTTGTTTTTGAGGTTTTTCCTCATTTTCTAAAATGAACTGGAGGCCTATTTTCTTAGGTATTATTTTGAAGAATTAAAGGCAAAATAATTTTTTTAAAATTTTATAAATCAGAATCACGAGGAAAAAATTATGCTCACCTCCTCTTCTTCTTTCATATGAGGAAGAAAATCTCTTGTAAAAGCCTCCAATCTCTCTTTCAGCTGTTTCGCATAATTTAACTGCTCATATTCATTCTAGAAACAGAAATATTATATTCTATAAAAGTTTTGCTTCATTATTCACATTGTACCTGATCCTAAGAAGTCAGTTTAAAATGCAACATAAAACCTTAAAAAAAAAAAAAGAAGACTGACTAATAGCAAAGTGTTCTCTGTACTTTCCTAAGTATATGAGTGAAAGACATCATTTAAAGGAACCCTGAATTCCTTTAGTAATGGGATCTCATACTTCTTTATAAAAAGGTCATAAAAAAATCTAAAAATATCAAGTATTTGCTCAAAACTTGTATTAATTTCTAATGTACATACAGAGGGTGCCCAAAAAATGTATACACATTTTAAGCGATGTTACCTATGTATTACTTTTCGAAGTTGAATTGAATTACAGTAGCAATGTAAAATATGACATTCACTCAAAAGATGGTGTTAATCAAATGAATGCTACTAGCATCACCATGAGACAGGGAGGACAGTCAAATAAAATGGCAGAAGCACAGCTGTCATTCAAGGAGCCCAAGACCATTTTGAAATGGTATTTGAAATTCGAGAGCATTGTTTGAATTTCTCCTGCATTCTCCTGACTTAACATCCCTTCGCTTCTAACTATGGGGGACCTTAAAGGATGTGGTGTACCACAGAAAACTGGCTACATTGGAGGTACTTAAGATACAAGAGGACACTTTGGTCAACGTTGCTCAAGTAGTAGTTCACCATAATCAGAAGTGTCTGCATGCTGATGGTAACTACTCTGAGCACCTATTGTAATGGCAGAAGTCAAATGTGACTTGTATTCATCTTTTGTTATCAATATATACTAAGTATTACAATTTTAATATGGTTTTTTTCCTCTTACACGTTTTTGGCACCCTCTCTGTATATCATTTCTGTGTGTCAGTTTTCTTAATATATTCTAAGCAGCCCACAAGAGCCTACTAGACCCTATCATTACAGAATCCCTTTAAGGTCACCTAAGCAATTCAGAATACTTGTTACATTGTGCTACAGAAGACCATATATACCTCTAAAGACAGGGGGGGTATCAACTTCTAAAGGAGTTCACTACATTTTGGAGTAAATCATTCTAAGCCTGGACAAGGGCTAAAAAGTTCTTCCTCATATTAAACTAAGATCACATCTCCCTGTAACTTATCCATCATTTATACATCAGCACTTTAAACTTTAAAAGTGAAAAATTTGTATAATGTGGAAATATGTTATCCCTTCTGAGTCCTAATCCCCTCCTTTTTAAACTAATTTATTCAACTGCTTCCCAATATTATATCCAATGTCCTATTCTCTTAAGACTTCATACATTTTCTGTAAACATACCCAGTGAGTTCCATTTCCTCTTACATGTTAATAATTATCAAATTTCCTTTTCCAAACTGAATTATTCTCCTGACCTTGAAACCCATCTATGCCTCCTCCTCCTATTAAACAATACCCACTTGGATTGCACAAGCAGTTCAAATGCAACCTGTCTATAATGGATCTAGAAGTCAGGGTCAATTCTCATTCATATGTCCTTTATCTTTCTCCTTTCCTCCTCCCTTTTTATGCAAGCACCTCACTGTATCAGTTTATACTTCCTACATAATTCTCAACTCTGTCCTCTCCCCTCTATTTCAGGACAGATCTTACTCATTTTATTGAATAGGTAATACAAGAATATAATATAAAGGAGTATTCAATAAAAAGTAATCTCCCATCATCACTACCCAGATCCCTACACCACCCAATCTCCCACCTCCCCCGCAAGGAGCTACTGTGTATTCTTTCAG
Organism: Lyroderma lyra; assembly: GCA_004026885.1. Classification (NCBI taxonomy): domain Eukaryota; kingdom Metazoa; phylum Chordata; class Mammalia; order Chiroptera; family Megadermatidae; genus Lyroderma; species Lyroderma lyra. The sequence goes on along the minus strand of PVJL010005452.1, from coordinate 49,147 downwards.
ACAATTACAATAATTTTTTATTGTAAGACTCCTGCTTGAGTCTTCTCTTTCCCTTCAAGCCATCCTCTTCCCTATTACAGAATCATTTCCTAGAACACAATTCTATAAGTGACAAGTGCATGGTGGTTTGAGAAGAGTTGCAACTTAAGTCCATGATTCATCAAGTCACAAGGGGAATAAACAAAACTCAATTTCAAATAGCCTATAATATGTAAATACAAATAACAGAAAATTTTCTATCATTACCTTAAACTACAGTAAAAAAATCTTTGTGATATACAATTAAAAATTATCCTGTTTTACCAATCCTGTACCCTAAAATATGAAAAAAAGAAAATATAATAAACATTTTAGCTAACATTCAATTTTGAAATAAATACAATTTATAAAATTAAAGTTTATTCATTCCTAGTAACAATTTTATCTTTAGTCACCAGTTACTGCATTATATCTTTCTTTTATGAGTAAATATGATAAGTAAAACTTCCATATAATTAAAATTTTAACTTCAAAAACAACTAAGATTGGGGAAGTAGCATTCGTTATAGAATTTTATATAAAGTAATAAAGTGGTAACTGACAAAGATGCTCATCAAACTTGAGGCTCCACTGAGCCCTCTTCTTCTCTAGGTCCAACCTCGAGCTCTGCTCTTGGCCCACTCAGTGCAATTTTTAGTAAAAATTATCCTGAATCAATTTATTGAAAAATCCTTCCACTCTTGGCATCTTTAACACCTTCCATATCTATTCACCCTGGTCTGCCCTCAGGAAAAATCTTTGAGTCAGTCTAGCAAGAATTTCCCTAGCCTTGATGTTTCCTGTAATTTTCCTGGCCCCCCAGGCTGCTGTTTGGCTATAAATCACCATTTGCCCTTGGAATATTCAGAGTTGAACCCAATCTCCCTCCCCTACTGCAAAACCCCACTGCAGCAATCCCTTGAATAAAGCCTTCCTTACTATCTTTAACAGGGTCAAGCTAGTTTTTTCTTTAACATAACATCGTTTACTATAAAATGCTAACCAGTTTTGCCAATGACATACCAGAAGATGACACAAGTTGTAATAGCTAAAAACCCATTTTTGCAACTCACCTTAACATTCTTCAATCCCTTTTCAAAGAGGCTCAGCATCTCAGAGAGTTTATTATCAGAATGTACATTATAAATGGTCCGGCTGCGTTGTTGAAGCAAACCAATAATGTATTCATTTTCAATCTGCTCATGCATTTTGAACTCCTTAAAAGTAGCATACAGAGACTGCAGGAGAGCACGGAAATCATTGTTGTTGGAAAAGTTGGTTTTAGATAGCTGAATAAAAATTTAAAAAGAAAGACACAATAAATCCATGTAAATATGCACCAATAAGAAATATTTAAAAGCATTCCTGTTTAGTTTGTACAGAGAAAAATACCTCCCTTGTACTCAGAGTACTTAATTAAAGTTTCTTTAAATAAAAGGTTTACACCAGAGTCCCTTCAAATCTAAAATTCCACTAAGCCACACATACACTAAATACAGATACCCCATAGTTATATATAAACATTAAAATAGTTGTGTAAAGTACAGCATAGGGATTGTCAATAATATCCTAATAACCATGTTTAAAAGGGTTAGAATGTTGTGTTTTTTTCTTTTTCTTTGTTTAAAAATGTTATTCATGCTTATACTACTTTTACAATGTAAACAATTCAAAAATATTCAATTATAGTTTGTTTAAATTTTAATATCAAGATGAGCCTGCTCTATTCAGAAAATAATTATAAAATATTGAGCTATTAGAACTTTTTAGAGAATTTTGTGGGAACTATTTTTTTAAAAAAAATGAGATAAACACTTATATAAGAAATCATGAAAAAGGAAAGAAGTCATGAACTTTCTTGGAGTAGAGGCCCTGCAATAGTACATGATGTGAAAACCCAGTACATCAGGGCATGAGAAAGTAAGTGCACTTGAAGGAAAGAAACAAATCAATGAAAATATAAAGGAATATATACACTGGTCTTTTCTTTATTTCTATTCAACAAGAGAAAAGGACTATTCTGACATAATTTTAATTGTTTGCATCTAATGGCATATTAAATTCTCATGTTTAAAGCATACATATTATCAACTTATTCAAGTTAAAGTTCAAAGTACTATTCAAACCCTTTATTACCTCCATTGCTTCCATATTAAATCTACCTTCAATTATATTAATTCCAGTTTCAAAATTCATTTTAAAGGGGGAAATCTGATTAGGTTAGAAACAACAAACAATACATGGAGAAGGAGAAGCTACTAACACCATACTTCCTAGACTCACTATGTAAAGTCTGACTTAGTATTCCTGAACCGGAGCACAGACTAAGCTGTCTTAATGCTTGTTCTTGGCAGAAGAGTAGGCTCATGACAAAGCATCAGAAAAGATGACTAACTCCAAAAGCAAAACTATTCCACTACACACAACAGAAATATTCAAGTATCTTCTATAAAAAGGCAGCATGGATTAGGTATTAAGAGTCATTTATAGAAAACCAGACCTAGAGTGGATTCCGTAGGATCAGATCCCAGCTCTACCATTCATTTAATTGTGTAACCCTAGGTAAGTTAATGATCTCCCTCAATGTCTTAGTTTCTTCTCGGTGTTAATAACAATAGCAATACCTGTACTTCACATGGTACCTGTGGGATGAAAATTAAATTAGCATTCAATAAATGTTACCTATCATCATTTTGAAAACTAGTAATTCATTTTTATAAACCCATGCAATTTTTACTCTATTCAAGTATTTAATGAGCAGCTATCATGAGCCAGGCACTATTTCTGGTACTTGGGACACATGAGTGAACAAAAATGACATCTCTGCCTTTATGGAGCTTACATTATAGTGACAGAAAGTAAGACAATGAACACTAACCACAATAAAGAAGTAAATTACCTAGAACAGGGATTGGCAACGTTTTTTTGTAAAGGGCCAGACAGTAAATATTTTACATTTTGCAATGTAGACTGTCTGTAGCAACTATTTAATTTGGCTATTTCAACACAAAAGTAGTCATCCAAATGAGTGTGACTGTATTCCAATAAAACTTTACTTATGGGGGGGTGTTCCCTGGTAGCATAGTGGCTAGGCTTCAGCACTTCTCAACACCATGGCCTAGGTTCAACTCCCAGCCAGAGAACCACCAAAAACAAACAAACAAACAAAAAAAAACACACACAAAAAACTTTATTCTAGACAATGAAATTTGATTTTCACATCATAAAATAGTATTCTTTTAATTTTTTCCAACTGTTTAAAAATGTAAAACCAATCTTAGCTCCTGAGCCATATAAAAACAACAGGCAGGATGATGTGGTTAAACCAGTGTTTTAGATTTTATCTTAAAAAATGCCACATAAAATCACAACAAAATTCACTAGTGTCTAATTTCAGCAAACACTATCATATGTCATTTTGCTAAAAAAATTAAAAATGAGTCAGTAGAAATAAGAGGTAAATAAAAAGAAAGCATTAGTAATGGCTATAAAATTTTTAAAAACAAAAACAAAAGCATATATTATACATCAAGTTGACAATGCACTGTAGAATTGTATGCCTGAAACCTATGTAATCCTTGCTAACAGATGTCACCCCAATAAGTCTAACAATAAAAATGAATTAAAAAAAAAAAAAAGCATAGTATAAAAGTAAAAAATGCCCTCATGTGAGTTAAGGAAAATAACATCATAAAAGACATGCAAGAAATTTTGCATACATTCTCACTGGGACTATTAGAAAATCTTTCAGATTTAATGACAAGCTAAGGTAAAATCCAGGTTCATGTTACAGATTGAAAACCAAACCAGATATACTAAAGAACTCTACATTATATGATTCCAGCATAGTGGTTTAAAGTGCTGACTCTGAAGCCAGACTGCTTAGGTTTGAATCAATCTCTGTCTGCAAGTCATTAAATTCTGTACCACAGTTTCTTCATCTGAAAATAAGGCTAATAACATTAACTATCACATATGGTTCTTATGAAGATTTAACAAGTTAATATATTTAAAGAACACAAAATATAACATATGTCAGCCCTACTCAGGCTTTTCTGTTATTTCTTTATTTAGCTCCACCACGACTATCATTAGAAGTACTTATACTACCCAAGTTAGTATTTCTCCATTTGGTTAAGAGCTATTGTTTTTAACCTGGTATTAAAGTCAGTAAATTCAGTAGTTAAAAGAATAACTAAAGCATATAAAATTTAACTGATGAAATCTGCTTATATTGTTTTATTTTGTTTGCCTCGGCAAAGTTATTCAAACATACAGATTTGATTGAGAAAAAAAAAAACTAAACATTAACAAAAACCTGGAACATACTGAAGCCTATGATGTGCCAGGTACTACAGTAAATATTTTTAGATATTATTCTTACAAGAATTCTAGAAAGGAGGTATTATTATCATTATTATTCCCATTTTATAGGTGAAAAACCTGAGGCTCAGAAAAAATAACTTACCTAAAACCAAACAACCAGTCCACAACAAAACAGATCAAGTCTCTATGACTAAATTCTATGTACTTTCCTTAAGATACAATCATAAAGCTAGCTTTTTAAATACAAAAGAGTAAACTGTCAAAAAGAATGCCATCTCTAAAGGAATAGTTCTCACAAGGACATTGATTTTGCCCCCAAGGAAACTTAATGAGCAAGGTCTGAAGACATTTTTGCTTGTCACCACTGCAGAAGTGCTACTGACATCTAGTGGGTAAAATTCAGGGATCAGGCTAAACTTCCTACAGTGCACAGGACAGGCCCCACAACAAAGAATCATCTGGCCCAAAATGTCAAGTGCTGCAGTAGAGAAATGCTGCTCTAAAGAATTGTTTTTCAAACATGTGTAACCATGAACATACAGTTAAATCTAGACACACATATATCACAAACATTACAAACAAATTTTAGCAAACAATAATTCCCTCTCTAACCTGTGATATACTCTAATATTTACTTTTCCATTTCATTTTTTAATGCTGTTTCTGACCCACAAAATTGATTTGATGACCCAAAATGGGTCACAGGATACACTTTGAAAAACAATGTTATATAGTAGGATATAAAGGTTCCTAAGCAACCTATAAACTTGTATACTCTGATGTCTAGCGAATTCAACAAAAAACGTATGTAACGAATAGTAACAAACAGTAACACCTTCCATATTTTAAAAATTTACAACTGATTTTATGTTTCAGACACTCTACAACCTAAAATCTGACAGCCTGGCTTCAAAGTGAATTGAAAAGTTGTGTCTCTCTTAAATACTAGATAAGTTCAAAAAATAGATATGAAAAATAGCATAACAAAACCCAAACACTATTATTACCCTAAGTAAGTTTTTACTTTTTGTCTACTCAGCCAGACAATGCTCTAACTTAATCAAGGGAGGTTTACACTCAATGAAGAAACCCAGTATCTCTGATCAAATTTCAAAGATAGAAAAAACTGTAATCCCCAGGTGAAATGTTTTGCATAAAATCAAATAACTACTAATAAGTAGCAGAACAAGTAAGGTAATGCAAAAACACAGACTTCCAAAGGGGTAAAAATCCTAAGATTAAAATTCAGGCTCCCCTAATTACTAGTTGAGTAAGGTGGGTAGGTTCCTTACTTAATCACTAAGTCTGTTTCTTCATCTTTAAATGAGGGATAATACTTGTCTCACAGGGCTCTTGTGAGGACTAAAACTTGTTCAAGTTTTAAAAAACAACCTGTTCAAATTATTCTGAGCTTATTTCTTCCCTAGAGCATTGGTTGCGAAACTTCCTTTCTTTATAAAATGATAAAGTAGATGGCACCTTTAATACCCTTACCTGAAAAACTTAGGCACTCCATAAAACCTCCATCACTTGAATTTTTAACAACTGGCTGATGTATAAGCCTGGGAATCTCTGTACCATGCACATTCTTACAAACACCACATACTTGTTCTCAGAAATCGGTTCAAAGAGACTGTAAGACCAGTCCTGACACTTTAATGTACGGCTGAGCATAATCTCCCTTGGCTCCCACTATTCCACATTTATATTTCCATCCTAGCACAAATGTTAGATTGTAAATTCCTTAAGTACAGAGATCACATCTCACATCGCCAACACAAGCTACGATGGGGCTGACAGTAGAAACTCAAAGCTCATGGGCAGAATTAATGCCATTAAATTTTGAGGATTAGAGGAAAGACTGAGGACTTGGAATAAACTGGAAAAAGGATGTCACTTAGTGCAAATACTCACTAAAACCATCCCAACTGGGAAGGTCAGTGAATTAGTAGAGATTTCATAAAAGGCTGTTATCAAAAAAAATTTTTTAGGGAGTTCCCTGGTAGAATAATGTCTAGCTTGGGTTCAATCCCCGCTCAGGGAACCAACCAAAAAAAAAATTTTTTTTTTTTTTCAGAAACTACTCTGGTTTCAAAAAAATTAAACTAGGAATCATGACCCTGATGGGTTTCCATCTGATCTATCACCAACTGCTTATGTAACTTGGTCTAGCTAATCTAGGTCTACAAATCCCAGCTATAAAACAGAAATACCCCTGTCTTTACCCATCTCAAATGACTGTGGTCTGGATAACAACAATGAAAAACCTTTCCATAATGCCATTTATAAATGTAAGAGGAAATCCACAAGCAAACTATTAAATTAGGTATTCTACAACAATATTTAAAATGGCCAATAACTTCAGAATAAATTATTCTAAGTAAACTGGTCTAAGCATTTAAATGACTGAGTTGATAGTAGTAAATAAATGTATGCTTCTAAAATATATTGTACTTGAAAAGTTCGATATTGGAAATAAAAGTGACTTATTTATAATTACTGGACATTCAGAGTCAACATTTTGAATACAATGAAATAGCACAATTTGTATCTTTTTTGTTTGAATATTAAAAACTAGCTCTCATTTTGTAAAGTTTTACTATAGGCTATTTGGGTTGGATACTCCTGGTCTATGCAACCAAAAGATGGTGAAGGCAAAACTTGAGGTGAAAAATGAATAAAAACAAATAGTCCTTCAAGATTATTCAGCCATTATAAAAGACTTATTTTTCCATGCTAGCTCCCAAAGGATATACTAGAAGAGATTTCCATTAGCTATTACTATCAAGAAATCCGGATGTAGAATTCCTCCACAGTTTTTCTTCTTTTTCCCCCCTGAAACACCTTGGTCTCTGATCCACAGTTCAGAAAATTGGACTCTTAATTTTCTTGATGAATCCATACAAAAATCTCATTAACTATATCTAATTAGTTCAGAATTCATGATAATTTTCACCTGTGCTATATCAAATTGAAAATGCTATTTAATTATTGCAAGAGGGAACATTTAAATACTAAAAATGATTTTATTTGGTTCTGATATTGTTTCTTAAAAAGGCACTGTATTTTCAAAATTTGTTCTAAGGTTCTCAATCACCAGGTAATGACATACAAAATTAGTGATTTACTTGTTCAAAATTTAAAATAAGGTAGGTAGGTCAGTCTAAATAAAGTTGTGATTCTTAACTATTTTGGTAGAGAATCAATCACTTGGAAATCTAATGAAAGCCACGAACCTCCTAGGGAAACGTACACATGCACAAAAATTCCCATAACAATTTCAGGTGATCCCCAGACTATCTTCCCCAAATCTAAAATGCAGAAAAGGCTTCAGATTCCATTAGTCCTCATTAACTTGCCTGTTCTGATTTTGAGAAAGTAAAAAAACCTTCCCATTTTTTTCTTTGTTGCAATTAAAGTGTACTGACAGACTAAGTTCAAAAGCCAGAGGAACTAAAAACACCACAGTAAGCTAACTAAGAAGTTCAGGGTTATTCGGCTTACCTAAGAGCTTACCCATTCTTGATGCTTCTCCTGAGTATGTGATTCTCACCCTTGACTGCACCCTGGTCTCACCCAGGGAGCTTTAAATTATACAATCACGTGTCCTTTAATGATGGAGATATGTTCTGAGAAATTCATCATTAAGCGATTTCGTTGTGCAAACATCACAGAGGGTACTTACACAAACTGAGATAAGATCTAAATATAGCCTGCTATAGACCTAGGCTACATGGTATACTCTATTACTCCTAGGCTACAAGCTTGTACAGCCTGTTTCTGTACAAAACCCGGTATTAAATCAAGCGCAAGAGAAAATGATGCATGCAATCAAGAGACATGTGATATAACACAACACACTGTCTCACAGCAAACTATTTTATAAGTAGAAAAAGTACACTCCAAAATAACCATAAGAAGTATATAGCAAGGGAGTTCCCTGGTGGTGTAGTGGCTAGGCTTCCGCACTCTCAACCCTGCGGCCTGAGTACAATCCCAGCCAGGGAACTCCTCCCCCACCCCCACCCCCCAAAAAGTATACAAAGCAAATACATAAACTTGCAACATAGTCATTTGTTACCAAGTATTATGTACTGTATAGAACAGTATGTGTTATATACTTTTATTCAACTGGGAGTGCAACAGGTTTGTTTACACCTGCATCACCACACTTTTATTCATTGGATACAAAAGCTATGTCACCAGGTGGAAGGAATTTTTCAGCCTCATTATAAGCCTAAGCGACCACGACCATATACGTGGTTCCCCGTTGACGGAAATGTTATGCAAGGCAAGACTGTATTTAATGCCTGGGGTGCCACCCTCAGAGATCCAGATTTTACTTGTTTGGGCATCGGGATTTTTGACAGCTTTTGGACTGATTCTAAGTAGCAACCAAGGTTGAGAACCACTGTCCTAGAATGCCCTGGTGTTTCAACCTGCATCTGAATCAGGTATTGTTTAGTTTTCAAAGTGGACAGAGGGAAAGGATGGTTGTGGGTGCATTTTACACTGCTGGTTTTGCATGAGGCCTGACCCTGAACACACTGCGCATCACCCAGCGACCTCAGTGGGCCACACAATCCCCTCTCTCATCTTAAGATTCTACTTAATGCTTGTAATTCTGAAAATTCCTAACAGTTTTATTCTGTGCTTAAACTACAGTTATTTAAATGCTTTTTATTTGGTTCATTTCCATGCGAAACAGAACTGCCTTTCGTTTTCAGGCTATCTACATGGACTTCCCCCAACATCAATGGACAAAAATATATGAAATTTTAATATTGTTTTAGAATCATCAGCAAAAGGCCCTGAACTATCTGCACCAAAGAGATTTTCAGCTTACGCTGCACCCACTAAGAGCCCAAAAAGGTTCTGATAGCTGAACCAACTTTTTCTGAGGCCCCTTGCACTGGAGCCCACGTAAAGAATTCCAACAGAGAACAGCTGTCTTATAACCAAAGCGACATGGAGTAATGCTCAGGGCAATAAAAGTTGCAAGGAGAAAAATAACCACAAAGAAGAGTGGAGACACCCGGGTTTTCTCCCCCATCAAACCAGCGCGGAGCTGGGGCATAAGAGCGGCCAGCGCGGTCGGGAAAAGCTCCCCGGCCAGCCAGGAAGCAAGCCAGAGGTCCCGAAGAAGGATGGATGGCGACGGCCGGCTCGGGGAGACCCCCGACCGCCGGGGGGGAGGGCAGGGGACAGTGGTGACGGGGGAGGCGGGAAACAACGGCAGACACCGCGGTCCCCGAAGGTCGCTGAGGAGCGAAGGGGCGCCTCTCCCCGGGGGGTGCGGGCTGGAGGCCGGCCCCGAGGACGGTGGCGGGTAGGCCCCCAGCCAGTGGGCCGCGCCGCCAGCCCCGAGGGCACGTCGGAGGCCGACGGCCGGGCGGAGGCGCGGGCTGCCCGGGGAAGGTGCGGGGTGGCGAGCGAGGCGCTGACAGCTACGCAGGCGGCAATTGGCGCGGCGCGGCCCCGGGGGCTGCGGGCGCGGTTCAGGCCTGGCCGCCCAGGGACACGGCCGGCTCCTCCTCCCTGCCCGCGCCGCGCCCGAGCAAGAGGCCCCGCACGCCGTTACCTTGTCACAGTAGAGTCCCACCAGCTGCTTCATCCGCCAGTGTGGGGCGGTGAACACGTCCACTTCTTCGGGGAAGGGCGCCATCGCCGCTGCCTCAGCCTCTGCCTCAGCAGCCGCGGCCGCCGCCTCTCCATAGACACCCTCGCCGCGGGGCAGAGGCGGCGCGCCCCCCTGCGCATGCGCCCGCCCCGTCGGCGCGCGCGCCCGGCCTGCCGGGCCTGTCGGGACGCGGGAACGCGCGGGCCGCCGCCATGCGGTCCCTGCGGTCCACGTGACCCGGGTTCGCGGCGGAGGCTCGCGCTGCTGTCTCCCGCCTGCACGCTTTTTATTCCTTATCCTCATGACGTGTCGCAGAAAGAACCCAAATCATTTCCCTGCTTATTTTGCAACATAAAACACATCTGAGGAGATGGGGTGTCCTTTTAGGGGCGCTGTCCGGGCTCGTTCATGTTACCGATACACCCACCAGGCCTTGAGGCCAAGGCAGCCGAGCACAATGGCCGCAGTTCGGCAGGGAGTTATGCCTGGTCGTCCCAGGCCCTGACGCCCCCTGTGCCATGGTGACTGGGCTGTGCGCGCCCCAGGGCTCCCTGAGCCGCCCTTTGCCTCCCTGGGATTCCCGGGTGTCGGACTCGCACCCGCTGGTTTACCAGTGATTGGTAAACCAGTATTGGGGGCTCCAGGAACTTGCCACCTACAGGGAAACAGTGATGCGTGACAAGACACCTGGGCAAGCGCCTGGTCTGGATCTGGGGACAAATCGGACACCCAGGAGACCAGCCCCTCCTCCCATCTTCTCTGGAGCAGGAGGGAAGGGCCGCCTGGAATTCTGGCTACTCCAAGGAGAGAAAAAAGTCTTCTGGGCATTAAGGAAGAAGGAAGGCACCTCCAGGACTGGAATGCTAGGTCAAGGGTGTCAGGCCTTGGGTGGGTGCAGAGGGTGGGGGTGTGAGAAAGAACCTTAGTACACATTCCTCCATTTTAAGCAGGGGCTCCGGGAAGAGATGTAAAGAGCTCACTGCCAAGAGAAAGGTCGATACACAACTCCTCCCCACAGTCATCTGGTCCCTAACCCAGCCCTCCAGGAGACCTGGGGAGCCCTTATTCTCGATACCACTCACCCTGATAAACGGAGCACTAAAGTACACTAAGAAATAGAAAACGGGGAAGTCTGAACCTGGGTAGAGTTGTTACTTGATTAATGGTGAGAAAGGGATGAAGAAATAAAATGGAGTCACTATCGCCAAGCTGCTAATTTACTAAAAGCAAGTGGCTCAGACTGGAAACAAATAGGAAACAATTGTTTTTGTTTTAACTAGCCTGGGAACTTAAACTTTTGAACTATCCAGTTATGCCTTGAGATACACACACACCTCAGAGATACTGCGGGTTTGGATCCAGAGCACCAAATAAAATGAATATTGCAATAAAGTGAGTCATAATCTTTTTTGCTGTTGGAGTGTCTTGCTTTCAATTTTTTTTAAAAACACAACATCTGTGAAGTGCAATAAAGCGAAATGCAATAAAAAGAGGTGTGTGTGTGTGTGTGTGTGTGTGTCTATGAGAGAGAGAGAAGAGAGGGAGAATACCCTATAGATAACTCTTTCCTAACCCCTCTTAAGGACTTAGGAAAGAATGTTCACTGTCCAGACCACCTGACATCCATTATTCAGACCAGACATCTAAAAGATTACCATCTCCGACCAATGCAGAAGCTAAGAATGCAGGACTGATTCTTCTCAAGAATGTACATTTTACTATAATAACTCACCTTTTCTTTCTTCTTCAGAACACTTTACATTGTGTTTCTGGTTTGCAAGACCCTTGAATAATTGTTTGCTATTTATTTCTAACCAGAGTGGTCTGACGAGATGTACTGTTTTTAAATGGGACAGAATACAATGCTACTATCCCATTTCAAATGGTACATCTGGTCAGCCTAGTCTTATTGGGCTAAATTCAGGTGTCGAGACGAGGCTGACCATATGTGCCATTTGAAACTGGACAGTACCATTATTTTCTGTCCTATTTAAAATAGTACATTTGGTCAGCCTAAGCCAGAGCCTCCTCCTTGTGCTCAGTTGACAATGACCATAAACTCCAGGAGTGTAAGAACCAGATATGTTGTGTTCACCCTTTATGTCCCTAGTATCTATCACAGTTCCATAACACCATAGGAGTTTGATAAATATTCAATAAACGATGGCGTAGAAGAAGGTGAGAAAGAACCCTGCAACAGAGTGTGTCTGTTTATTTCTAATCTTACTATTTATTGACAGACAGTATAACCCGTGGTTAAAAGCAGACTCTGGAGGTAAAGTTAGATTCCTGGTTTTGCCAGATACTACTTGCTTGATCTTCAGTAAGCTACATGACTTCCTTATGCCTCAGTTTCCTCATATATAAAATGGGGCTAATACCACTATGGACTAAATGCTTGTGTCTCCCTCAAATTCACGTCTTGAAACCCTACTCCCTCCAAGTGATGGTATTACAACGTAGGTCCTTGGGAGGTAATTAGGATTAGATGAAGTCATGAAGGTAGAGCCCTCATTTTTTAATGAGTCACTAGAGAACTTGCTTCCCTTCTCTGTTCTTCACTATGTGGGCACAGAAGGAGAAATCTGCAGTCTGCAACCCTGAAGAGAGCCCTCACCAGGCTGGCACTCTAATCTTGGATTTCCAACCTCCAGGACTATGTGGAATAAATTTGCAATAAATTCAGTTGCATATAAGCCACCTAGTCTATGGTATTTTTGTTACAGCAGTCTGAACTAAGACAAATATCTACCTCATAGGATTGTTGTGACAATTATGAGAGTGTATATATTTGAATTGCTTATAAGAGTACCTGGGACAAGTACTGTCTGTAAGCTATTATTAATTAAAAACAACAGCAACAACTTTGTGAGGTGGTACTGTAGGAACTAAGTCTTGAAGGCTTTCTGGTAATTGGCTAGGATCCACCAAATTACTAAATAATCTGGCCATACAAATCTAGGTTTAACAATCCCCTCCCCCCAAGTCACTGTTATTTGTGTGAGAGACAGAGATGATCATTTATACACATAAATAATGCTTAAGTAATAGAACATAGATAAGGTCCTTAATATCTCTCTCTCTCATCCTCGCCCCCATTGTCCTTTCTTGTTATACTCTGCTCTTTCACTAGGGACTTGCCCCCATATTTTTAATATCCCCCAGAAGTCATTTCCTTATTTGCCCTCTGTTTCTTTACTTCATTCTGTTCTTTCACTCCAGCTGTCTTGGAATGTAGAATCAGACCTCCAGAGATCCAGTTATATAGAGAAATGAACTCCAGGGGAGTATGTACTTTGTTTTATCCTCAATACAATGACTATCGTACAGTTACTACTCAATGTTTGTTGAATAAAGAAGGAAGGAGTGATACCAAACATTCAAAGATGATTTAACACCTGTCCTCCCCAAACTCTTCCAAAAAAATTGAAGAAGAGACAATACTTCCTAACTCACTCAATGAGGCCAATATTACCCTGACACTCAAAAAAAGAAAACTACAGACGAATATCTCTGATGAATACAGATGCAAAAATTCTAAACAAAATACTAGCAAATTGAATACAACAATACATTAACCCTTTGTTAATTGACTTCAAGTTTTTTTTCAAAATGTGTCAAAAGCCACAAAAAATCAAAAGTTGATATTTTGACTATTTTATGCACTTTATAATAAAAACATTTTATGCTGCTTTGTATATGACATTATTTTTATTTTAAATTTTTGTTATATGGTTATATTGAATTTTAGCACAAAGTACTCAAAACATACTAAGTGGCATCAATTAGATTTAAGTATAGATAAATTAGAATCTAATGGCATTGATGACATAAAAAGTTTATTACAAAATGTTACACAATATGGCATACAAAATATCTTTGTTGTTAATAGTGCAAGCCAAAGGAAAACACATTTTAAAATCTTGTAAATGGAGAAAAGTCCTTGAAACAGTTTCACACGGTAGGGTAACTGAATGCTGCAGTTAGCAGATGGAAATACTCATTCAGATATATCCAAACGTCACAGCAAAAGAGTTAAAAAAATTATACATCACGATCAAGTGGGGTTCATTCCAGGGTCATGAGGATGTTTTAACCTATGCACATCAATTAGTGAGATATACCACATAAACAATATAAAAGATAAAATCATATGATTATATCAATAGATGCAGATACAACATCCATTTATGATTAAAACACTTAATAAAATAGGTATGAAAGTACCTCAACATAATAAAAGTCCTCAACCACCAACCCTTAGCTAATATCATACTTAATGGTTAAAAACTGAAAGCTTTTCCTCTAAAATCAGGAACAAGACAGGGATGCCCCCTGTCACCACTGTTATTCAACATAATATTGGAAGTCATAGCCAGAGCAATCAGGCAAGAAAAAGAAATAAAAGTCACTGAAATCAGGAATAAAGAAGTTAAATTGTCAATTTTTGCAGATGACATAATTCTTTATATAGAAAACCCTAAAGATTCCATCAAAAAGCTATTAATATTAGAAACAATAAACAAATACAGTAACGTTGCAGGATACAAAATCAATTTACAAAAATCCATTGCATTCCTTTATACTCACAATAAAATTTCAGAAGGAGAAATAAAAAAATATTTTTACAATTGCAAAAAAGAGAATAAAATACCTAGGAATAAACTTAACAAAGGATATGAAAGATCTATCCATTTAATAGATCTATCTATTTAAAATCTATGAGATATTAAAAGAAATTGAAGACACAAAGAAATGAAAAAGTATTCCATGTTCTTGGATTGGAAGAATCAACACATTAAAAAATAGTCATATTACCCAAAGCAACATACAGACTTAATTTAATCCCCATCAAAATCCCCATGGCATTTTTTTCAAGAAATAGAATAACAACAACAAAAATAAATCAGATTTATATGGAATCACAAAAGACCCTGAATAGCTCAAGCGATACTAAGAAGAAATAACAAGGTTGGAGGTATCATACTCCCCAACTTCAATTTATCCTACAAAGCAACAATAATAAAAATAGCTTGGTATTGGCAGAAAAACACACACAGAGACCAATGGAATAGAACTAAAAACAAAGATATAAACCTGCATATATATATATATGGGCAGATAATTTTCAACAAAAAAGTAAAAAACTACAATGGAGAAAAGGAAATCTCTTCAATAAATGGTGCTGGGAAAATTGTGAAGCCACATGCAAAAGAATGAAACTAAACTGCTTCACTATATACCAAAATTACTCAAATTGGATCACAGATCTAAACATAAGATTGAAACAATAAATTGCAAAGAAGAAAGCATAAGCACTAAACTTATGGAAGCTGAGTTCAGAGATATGGATCTTGAGGCCAGGGAAGTAAAAGCAAAAATAAATGAATGGGACTATATCAAACTAAAAAGCTTCTGCACAGCAAAAGAAACCACCAACAAAACAAGAGGCAACAAATTAAATGGGAGAAGATATGTGCAAACAATGCCTCCAATAAGGGCTAATATCCAAAATATATAAGGAACTCTTATAACTCAACAACATAGAAACAATCCAATTAAAAAAATGGGCAAAGGACCTGAACAGACCCTTCTCCCAAGAAGACGTGCAAATAAACAGCAATTATATGAAAAAATGCTCCACTTCACTATTAGGGAACTATAAATCGAAACCAAAATGGCTATCACCTCACACCTGTCAGAATGGCCCTCATCAATAAAACAAATAATAACACGTGTTGGAGAGGCTGTGGAGAAAAAGGAACCCTCATACACTGCTGACAGGGATGTAAATTGGTGCATCCACAACGGAAAACAGTAGGGAGGTTCCTCAAAAAATTAAGAATAGAATTACCATACCACCCAGCAACCCCTCTTCTGGGTATCTACTCAAAAATATGTGAAGACATTTATCCATAAAGATACATGTACCCTGATGTTCATTGTAGCATTATTCATGGTGGCTAACACATGGAAACTACCAAAGTGTCCTTTGATAGATGATTGGATAAAGAAGATGCAGTCCATACATGCAATGAAATATTACTTGGTCATAATAAAAAGATGAAATACTGCCATTTGAGACAACATGGATGGATTTTAAGATTATCATGCCAAGCGAAATAAGTCAGACAGAAAAAGTCAAGAACCATATGACTTTACCATTATGTGGGACATAAAACTGAAAGCAACAAGGGAACAAGACAAAACAAACAAAAATTCATAGACACAGATAACAGTTTAAGTGAGTCCCAGAGGGTAAGGGAGGAGGGAGGAAGGTGGTAGAAAAGCGGGGAGGGGGTCAAACATATGGTGATGGAGAACTGACTCGGGGTTGTGAGTACAAAATGCAATATATAGATGATGTATTACAGAAATGTACACTTGAAACCTATATAATTTTACTAACCAATGTCACCCTAATAAATTAAATAAATAAAAAAGATATAATGGAAGAAAATAGCCCATTTACAATATCAACAAAATAAAACACCCAGAATAAAGCTATTAAGAAATTGTAAGACTTACAGACAAGAAATTTTAAATACTCCTAAAGGACATGAAAGTCGACTTGAGAAAAAAGGGAAAACATACATCTTTTTGATACAAAGACTCAACATTATAAAAATGTCAATTCTCCTTAGGTTGATTTATAAATTTAACATGAGCCAAATAAAAAATATGTACTTTAAAAAAAAGAAAGAAAGAAGGAATGAGGGAAGTTCATGGTATTCTATAATTTGAACTTTTAGTACACCATGTTTTATTTCCCAATACCTGTTTGTCTGTGTTGCTTATCTGTGTCGAGAGTATCCCAAGAACCAGGCACATTAAGTAGGCATTTAACAACAAAAAAGTCCATGCACACAGTTTCACCTTAACTCAAAATTTGAAGCTGTATCATCAGCTAAACAGTATTAACAGCCACTTTGGACTCTGGCCATTTCAGACAATTTATTTAAAATGACAAAATGAAATAAAGTGATAAATAATAAGTCCTGTGGGTCACTCTTTCCTTTGAAAGAAGCTGTTAACATTAGCTCCATTTGCTGAGTAATATAGCATTTAATAACCTGATATATCCAGATAAACAGTTGATTTACATTAAACTTTAGCCCCAGAAAGAAGACATTGATCAGTTTAGTATCATTATTGTAGGTTACTGCAACTACAGCAGATCTGGAACTGTTATTAAGGCCAAGGCTGTCGGTTTAATCACCTCTATAATTTCTTCTGGCATACAATAGCAAAGGAACTCTATTTAGCTATTGGCCACCACAAGGAGGCTGGATAAAGCATGTGAGGAGAGTAGTGAAAATCTACATTGTATAGTGCCTGGTGGATCCGTGGCTTCTTTCCCACTCTCATTCTTTCTGGAAAACTGCATGCTACAGGAAAAAACAAAATATGCCACATCATTTCCTCGTGACCTAAAATATGACAGTAGGCCTCTTCTCTAGTGTTTTCCAACCTAGTTTGAGGGCCCTAAAAAGGGTTACTGGTCAGGAAAAGTCAATTCCAAGGCATTTAACTCTGTTTGAGTGTGTGACACAGCACTTCCCCCAATAGGGGGTTAGTTGTGAAAACAAGCAATGAAAGAATGTTGCTATTGTAAAACAGTTGGAATTCCAGCCCTCACTCAGTACCAGGCTTGATCCTCACAGTCAGTCACAAATGCTGTAGCAGGCTAGGTTGATTTAGGAGTAAAGCTGTTAGTAGGGAAAGTGGCATTATTAAAAGAAAAGATAGGCACTTAGCTGAAATGCAATGCCAGAGGCTACATCTTCTTTTTCATTTTCCTTTAGGATACTTTATATGCAAATAGACCTCAGAAAATCAAATATATATGGGCCTGCAGTTTGCCCAAAACACTTATTTTCTTTTTATAAATTTATTAATAGTGAAAATATAATAAAACCTTTTGCACAATGACCAAAGAAAAATTAAAAACTTCTAGATATCTTGCAATAGGATACTAGATATTAAATAAATTACAGCACATTCATTCAATGGACAAATATGCATTTGTTTAAAAAGCTTAAGATAAAACTATATTTGCTGTGAAACCAAGATTTACTAAGTGTAAAAAAAAAAAAAAAACAATGTAGATAACACTGTTAAATATGCTCTCATTTGTACTAAAAAAAAAAGTGGATATTTTTCTAGAAAAACCCAGCAGAAACTTGTGAGGAGGTGTTCTGGGATGAAAAGCAGTTAAGTGTCTTTTAAATATTCTACAACTTTAGTATTTTACTATGTTCACTTCGTGTTCTTACAGTCATAAAAATTCACTAATAATGCATTTTAAAAGAATTTAGACAATTTTTAAATCTTTGGAAATACTGTTAAAGGAAAAAAATGTTTGATTATCTGTAATCAGTAGCAACAGTACTTACTAATTGCAAGTAGAACCATTTTATGTTTATCCAAAAATTTTATTCTAACCCATGCTGTACACCTACTTCTCTGGCTTCCCTGTTCACACTGCCATTTGGTTCACATCCACCTTCCCCACAGGACCGAAAGCATCTCTGAAGGTAGGTATGGTGTTTTTAATGACACTGGGGAAATGGGTATCATAAAATGTTAACTGTAAAAAAGGAAGATGAAAACTTGTACATACAGCATTAAACCACACTGAGTTTATGAAAATGCATTAAAAAGACTGGAAATGAATGACACAAAATCCTAACCAATCTCTTATGGGTGACATTTTTCTATTCTTTCCAATGTTTTAAATGAGTCTATTTTACTTTTAATATCAGACATACAGAAATGAACATATTACAATTTAATGACAACTATATTTTATAAACACATTTAAAAGGCGTTGAAAGGAAGTATATCAAAATGTTGGCAATGGCTGTCTTTGGTAGTGGGAGCTACTTTTTTTCTCAAAATTTTAACAACAATGTTCCCAAAATTTTGTAGTTGAAATAACAAAATTAGGATTTTGGATTTTGTTTTGTTTTGTTTTTTAAGATTTCCGTTTAGTTAACAGCAACCACCTCTAGCTCTGTGATACCATAGCTAGAGCTATATCCAGTGGAGGCCCATCCTACCTCACAGACATATAAGAAGTACTGGGATGCTGCCTGTACTTGTGGGTAGAGACCTTTGCCTTCATCTCCTGACATGAAGTCCCAGCCTTCTGACATGGGACTTTCCTAGCTTCTCATTAAGAAACCATTCCAGTGAGCTCCAGCTATTCCTGAGACCACCAAGCCTATAGCACTTCCTACATGACACACTCACAGGAACCTCTTCACCATGGCTAGGCCACCCTCGCCAGCCAAGGTTGACACCAGCTCCTTTAAAAGTCCACATAATTGGTAGAAAGTTGAGGGGGTTTTTACCACGTTGGGCATTTTCCTGTTCAGTGGCCCTTGGTGACCACAGTGTACCTCAGTGTCCCTTCCAAGAACTACAAGTTTGCATTTTTGGAGTACATGCTTTCCATTCTTGACTAAAAGGAGAGGGCATCAGATTGAAAACAGGTGCTACTTACTGCACCCTTTTTTCAAGGTGTGGAATTCTCACCCCTAGAAGTGGCTCACTGATGCCTTGTACATGAGAAAAAGAAATGCTTGGATGTAAACAAAGGCATAGAATAACAGAAGACCTGAGATGAGGAAGAGGCATAAAAGAAAAAGAGGCAGATAGGACAGAAGTAAAAAGATTAAGAAAAGCAGAGTGAGAGGATGAAATAAAGGAATGAAAAAAGATAGAGGTGGAAGTAGAGAAAAAAAGAACAGTAATTAAAATGTATTAAGGTCTTACCATGCACAGGCACTATAAATGTTTTACACAAATTATCCTCACAACTACTATACGTGGAAGGTTCTGTTTTTCCCACTTGATAGAAAAGGAAAATGAAGTTTAGACAGAGTTATTGATTTGCCCAAAATCTAGAGTTAGTGGAAAACCAACGAGATAAAGTCTATGACTTTCTTAGCCTAGAATATGCACTTAACCATATACTGAAAGACAATTCTCTTTCATTACTTTGTACCAACAAACTATTAATAAATGCCAAATATGTGTTATTAATTTATGAACTAGAGCCAAAGGTGACTGAGAAGAATGTGGGCAACACTACAAACTATATAGGTGTCCAAATATAGAGAAGTTTCATTCCTTAGATTACCTTTTGAAGAGAAATATTAATAGTTTAGACAATGCTGAGACCATAGTTTGCTGTGGTATAAATATGGAGATAAAATATTCACAGTGGTCCATAAAGTTTCTTTGCAAAAATTCCAGACAGATAAGAGCCTTTTATTTCCTAAATATACCTGTGTGTCACTTAATCTTGTTCTTAATAAATATTGCCAAGTCAACACCAACTCAAGTTCCAATCAAAGGCTGTACTATGGGTTGACTTGAATGGAACAAGATGGTGCAGTGTCAGTGCATATGGCCTGAGGGAAAGGTGGCTCATCTCTTAGACAACTTGACTCAGCTGTCTGCAACATGTATTAAGGAAAAGTTTCACAAGTTGGAACAGAAATCAACGATAAGTTTCCTGTAAGTTGTCAAGCTTATTCATTGTAATGATGAAATTTGGCAGGCGGTTACTTAATTTTTGCCTATAGGAAGGGGAAAAAAAGTATTTAGGGAAGTACCAGTTCTGTTTCCTTCTTCCCTACCCCTGACATTAAACAAAAAAACCTCACAAGCCTAAAACATAGTAGAAAAAATATCCCCAGTTCCACAAGGCAATTCCCAGAAAAATTTAAAATGCTGAGAGTGATGTAGGCAGAAAGAAACAGGAGTGTCATATACACCTTTGATTACCATTAACTGACCAATAGCTTTGTGGAGGCAGGGGGCAGCTGGTTACATAAAACACTGACCTGAGTTCTAATTCCACCTCTGCCACTTCCTACCCATGGGACCTTGGACAAATCACTTGCCTATTCTGGGTCTTGCACACATGAGATCCAGGATGCCTTTGAGAGTGATAAAGGGTGGTAAATAATTAATACATACTAATTACTCTACATACTAAATAATCAGTCCTACTGCAGATCTTTTTCCTTATTGCAAGATTGTAATAAAACATTGACATACGCTTGTAATTAAACTCTTTGAAAAGTATTTGGTAACAGTAGAGACAGTAAAGCAAAGCAGTTGGAATATGGACCCAGTTTCCTCATCTATACAATGAAACAGTGAGTCTCTAGCTCACAGGATGCCTAAGAATTACAAGCTGTATGGAACTTAGTAGAGAGCCTGGCACAGGAAGAGAATATTAGCTCTCTCTTTTACCTGTGAAATGAAAAGATTGGGCAAGATGCTCTCTTTGGTTTCCTCCAGTTCTATTTCTTGGACCCTAAACATAGCTCCTTGAAAGCTGCTTCTTTAGGTTAATTCTATGAATTGGAGAATGGAGATTCTCAGAGTTAGATTTGGCTGTTGTGTGACAGAAAACACAAAATTACACTGGCTGAAACAAGATAGAGTTTTATTTTCTTTTTCTCATGGTGGCAGTTATCTGTTGGTGTATAACAAATTATCCCAAAAGTTAGTGACTTAAAATGTTTATTGTTTCAGTTTCTGAGGAGCAAGAATTCTGGAGCGGCTTAGTTCAGTCATGCTAGTTCAGGTTCTTTCACGAGGTTACAGGCAAACTGGCAGTCTGGCCCCAAGAAATCGTAAGTCATACTGAGCTAGTCTGCAGCGGGAGCAATGAATAAGAGGTGGTTGGGAAATATTTATGAAATGTAAATGTCCAGTTTGAGTGGGCTTTAGGATGGGTTGAAATAAAAGGAATGTTATTATTCATGAAGAATTATAGATTTACATGTGTTTAATCTTGCCAGTCTCTAACTGAACATTCCCGAGAAATGATACACCTCCATTTACATATAGCATACTACTTGTGTGATCTTTCTCTCCAAATGTAAGGGTAAATTATGCATTGATGGCAGCCATCAGTTATTGAAAGTGAACGACTAACTATATGACCCATTATTTCACAACATTGTGAAGTGGGTTCTGTCAACCCAATTTTACAGAGGAGGGACCAAAGCTCAGAAAGGCACTAGTTGTATTTGAAGGCAGAGCTCTTATTTCCACTGCACTGCACTGCTCTTTCCCACCCGGTACAGCTATCACACTTCCCTTTCCACTACACTCATGTCCTACTGTGTGACCTTGCTAGGAGCTTCATCAGTGGAAAGGGTACAGAGTGGGAAACAATATATGGCACAACAGGAGGCACCGTACATACCGCTTTGACATTCTTAGCTAAGTGTGTGCTCTCAGCTAAATTAATGCCAGAAGAGCTAAAATAATAAAAAGGCAATAAACCATATGGTACTGATGGTGAAAGTGCAATAAAACTTTAACCAGAGAGCTCAGATGCCAGAGTACCTGAACTAGCCCCATCCCTTACAATGAGTGTATTTCAAAATATGGTCCTTGGGGAACCTGATTAAAACCACATCAGGTCCTTTTAAAGATGTGATTTATGAGACTCAGCCTTGGAAATTTGATTCAGTACATTTGGGGCAAGGTCTCAGACTCTCTGATTCTTATGTAACTAAAGTTGGGGAAATAACTGTTCCAGTTACTAACTACGCTTCCATCATTAAAACTGTTTTTCAAACTTGCTAAGTTGGTTGTAGAATTCATGGAACTCATGATGTCATTTAAAAAACATAATGACATGATACACTAAATTTGGAACATAGATTACTATAGAAATTGCATAGACTTCAGCAATAAACAGACCAGAGCTCAAATCTCTCCTCTGCTACTTAGTACTTAATGCAACTATGGGCTAGTTCTTGAATATCTCTGAGCCTTGGTTTCCCACTGCTGTAAAATGTTAATTATAATACCTTGATGAGTTATTGTGATGACTGAAGATAATATTTGTATAATGCCTGGAACTAGTAACCATTCAGTGATAGGTATTTATATTATTAAATATCTATTATAATGCTATATAAAATAGGACACCATATCTTAATAGACTCTAGTATTAAGAGATATGAGGGGCCAGAGGTTTCAAAATGGTTCAAGCCATTATAGTGGTTCAGCATACCAGCCTTGGAATCAGACTGGGTTCAAATTCCAGCTGGCCTACTTTCTCACTTACCACCAGCAGAGTAAATCAGAGGTTACACCTTCCAGGAATGAGGCTGAAGCCACAGACCGGTTCACTACTCTGCTAAAGAAACTATGAAATGAAAATTCTACCTTACAGAAGTGTGTGAAGATTAAATGAGATTATACCGGAAAAGAGTTTATGACAGTGCCTGCCACATGATCAAAGTGCTTTCAAAAATATACCTGTTCATTTCTATTATTATTCAATAACCACTGTGTGACTGACTACCCTGCATCAGAAACTCCAGATTCAGTATGCCTAAAAGTGAACTCACCATTTTCTCCATCCTCGGAGTTTGCCAAGCCTATGCATTCTGACTTCATTGGTATTACTGTCCAAGTTGTTACCCTAGCTAGAATAATGATAGCAAACAAATTTCAGTACAGGACACTACTCTAAGGACTTTTGGTATTAAATTATATCTATTCACAGAATGACTGTATGAAATGTTAGGTACTATTATCATCCTTCCTTTATAGGTGAAAAAAAAATGAGATGGAAAAGAAACATAATTTGCCCAAAGCTGTCCCATTAATAGCAGATCCAAGATTCAAATCTAGGCAGGCAGCCTTAGAACCTTTTATTTAATGTACATGATATTGCCTCTAGAGATTTTAGAGTTATTTTAAAAGCTTTCACTTCAATATTTAACAAGATGCAGAGTGCTCTTAAACATCTCTAATCCATCCCCTCTTCCCTACTCACATTGATAGGGGCCAAGTTCAGGTCCCACTTAACCTTTTGCTTGAACTGCTTGTCTCCCTGATTTTAACTTATCATTCAATTCTCTGCCAAACCAACTAATCAGAAATATTTCTAAAACATAGATCTGAGAGATGACTCTCCTTGAGTTAAAAACATTTAATGGTGCCCCAATTTCTACAGAATGAGACCCAAACACTCGTTTGTGTCATTCAAGGAGGCACCTAGCACAGTACATCAACTTACAAAGTTGAATGCATTGCATTTTGTTTTCATTGATGTGAATGTGTCTCCCCTGCCCCAAATAAAGTGGACCCTTTTTAAAGTAGGGACACTGTTTGTTTCATCATGTATAACCAATATTTCTGTAGGCCCCAGTAGCCCACAGGTAAACATGAGGTCACAATATCATTAATCTGTGGATATTAATGATTCACTGCCCCACCAGCAAGTGCAGAACCTGTAGCTTCAGCTGAACCTCCCTGCCTAATATTACTGTGAAGCATTTCTGAGTCCCCAGGCATGCTTCTCACATGCTTGGTAACAAACTCACTCCCATTATAGTTGTGCTACTACCAGATAGCAAGTGAGCCACCATATGTCTCTTCCATTCTTCTTCCTCTGGGCTCCGTCCTCTTGAATGTCACCCTGAGCTCAGGTGCCAATGTAATAAAGAATGGCTTTCTTCTCTATGATATACTGTTAAAGGGGTCCCAAAGGAGAGTTGCTTCAGCCTCATGTATTTAGTGGAACAGCTTTCAATTGCATTCCCTTAGAGACCTCTAGCTTCCTGGGCAGCGAGCAGACATACTCTCAGGGATCTGAGCCAGAGCAAATCTGAGGTAGAACATACCATCGTATTCAGAGTCCCAACTTCACTCCAACAATGGTTTTAGTATGGGTCCAGATCATTTCCTTTTCCCTCAGGATGATCTGTCTTGCATAAGTTACCTCAGCAAATTTGGTAAGACTGTTATGGGACCATCCTACCAGTATGCCAGATGTATCTCAAATTATCTGAATCCCAGTGTGCCCATGGGGAATGCTCCAGGTATACAAGAGCTGTCCAGAAAAAAATCCAGCCATAAATGCCTCTATTTATCATATCACATGGCTGGATCCTTTCCTGACAGCCCTCGTACACTCTAATGCTATACCTGTCTCCTCTTCCTGCTGCCAGAGCTTTGTGTACAGTAAAGTCTCAAGAAATATTTTTAAACATGTACTAAAAAATAAAATTGCATGCCATTTGAGCAAAGCTAAAATTTATCTGAGGAAAGGAACACAAACTTAGGATGAGACTACCTGGCCCTCAGTCCAAAACTATACAGAAATCTTGACATTTAAAGAAAAAACCAAAACCCAAACTAAAAACCATGGCTCTCAGCTGAGATGCATTTAGCTGTTGCCAGTACTCTGATGACTGCAGTACACATGCACCCATGTTCTCAAAGGAGCCCTCCAAAGAAATCTGGGTCACAAGTGAACTGTTCAAGACCATATGCCACACCTCTGGGCTGAAGCAACAGGAAATTGATTCACTCCTTGTGGCCAATTGCAGACATATTTGCTCAAGTTCCTAGTGACGTATTCTTTTTTTCTTTTTGAACCCATTTAGTTATTGTGTTTATGATTTGACTTTTCAGACTTTTAAGTATATATTTGTTGTTTTCAAGAAACACAGCCTGTTAAGCAATGAGGTATTAATGGAGAAAATTTATCCAATTGCTAACTAGATTAGAATTTTAAACATTGGTAGTGTTTTCAGTTCACCGGTATTAAATATGCTTCATTTCAAAAGAAGTTACTAGATTGTGAATACTTTCTAGTTTAATATAAATATTGTGAACCATATTAGTACTATTACAAATTGCTAATATTAATCATGACAATCTCATCCCACTCTTAATGATTTGAATCATGCAAAGGCACTTGAACATGTTATAGTAACTTAGGTTCTGTTCTCTGGCTCTTTCACTACAAACCACATGATTGTGGGCAAGCTCTTTAACCTTTATTGCAATCTATGAGAAAATATGTCAAAGTTCCTAGCAGAACACTTGATATATTGTCTAGGCATTCAATATTGGTTAAAATGGAAGTTTTAACACATATTAAAAACTTGTATCTGTAGGAGTTACATAAAAGTAGCCCTACACTCCTATTTGACATGGAGATCTGGAAAGACTCATTACATTTAAATGAGACTAAGCAAAATCTCACATTGCATCTAAATGCAAATCAAATGGCATAGTACAGTGCTTTTCTAAACAACAAGTCACAAGCTAATTGTAGATGGAAACCAGAAAATCTTTTTAGTAGAAAATGCCAGAATGACTTACTCAAAGTCTGAGCAAGGACTGTGCCTACTGCCACAAATACTATGATCAACTGTGGCCACAGTAGAGAGGATGTGATAAATAAAACATGAACTGACTAGGGCATTCTGACTGCTGTCTTCTCACTTGATTTCCTAGTATAAGCTGGTCAATTTAACTATCACCTTAATGAAAAAGCTAATAATTACACAACTGTTTAGTTAATGTAATTCAATTAGTTGTGACTTAATGTGTGAAGGAATTTCATCTGTTGACAGAAAATATCAACAGATTTTCAGTTACAAATGTTCAGTCCATTTTCCAGAAAACATCTGGTGTGGTATTTTTGAATTTGTAACTTGTAACATTTTAGTCAAACTAATACAAATTGCACTTAAACCATATTTTTTAAAATAAAAAAAAGAATAAAGGATACAAGGGATTAGGAAATACAAATTGGTGGACACAAAATAGTCATGGGGATATGAAATATGAGGGCTGTCAAAAAAAAAATCCAGTCATAAATGCCTCTATTTTTCATGTGACATGGCTGGGTACTTTCTGGACAGCCCTCATACAGTATATGGGGAAAATAGTCAATAATGTTGTAAAAACTATGTATGGTGTCAGGTGGGTACTAGACTGATCGGGGGGGAACACTACCCACTGTGCTGTACACCTGAAAATATATGAAATAATATTGAATGTCAACTATAATTTAAAAATATAGTAACGGATGTAAAGCATATGGAATAAAGTCAATGGTATTGTAATAGCTATGTAAGGTGTCAGGTGGGTAGTAGACTTGTTGGGTTATCACTTTGTGAGGTGTGTAAATGTCTAATCATTATGTTCTTTTGTACACCTGAAACTAATAAAAAAAAGTTAAAAAAAAAAAAACATAATAAAGGATGATGAAGTGAAAACAGTGTTCAAGTTCGATCCCTGTATCTGAGATGTGATAATGTGGAGGAAAATGTTCATTTTAACCATTAAATTTTGACTTCATTCAAGCCACATTCTAAAAAAAAATGTACAAAAGATTATAATGAAGATAATTTCATGTGTGGGTTCATCAAATTGTCAATGATAGTCTTAAAAGTTTAAAATCTTTAAAATTAAAATTAGATAATCTATTGCTGAGAAACTTAAACAGTTTCAAATGTTTTATGATGGAAAATTTCAAACAAATGTAAGAACAGACAACGGTGAACAGTGCCAAGACCTCCCTTCTGCTTCCCCCGCCAGCCCTCGCCTCTCTACCCTGGACGACTACTGATTGACTGCTGATCTTTCTGTCTCCACAAATCTATTTGCCCTTTCTAGGACTTTATGTAAATGGAATCACACAGAATATACCTTCCGTCTGGCTTCTTTCACTCAGTGTAATTATTTTTGAAATTCATCCATGTTTTAGTATGTATTAATAGTAAATTTCTTTTTACTGTTGAGTTGTATCCCATTGCATGTGTTCTCTTGCATACCAATTTATTTATTTACTTGTTGATGGATACTTTGCTATTTCTAATTTTATTATAAAATGGAGGTACTGTGCACATTTGTGTAAAAGTCTTTGCATGGACAAATCTTTTCTTTTGGGTAAATATCTGCAGAGAACGCATAGATCATATTGTAGATGCATGTTTCACTTTACAAGAAACTGCCAAAGTACTTTTCAAAGTGGTTGTACAATTTTACATTCTTTATTTTTGGTAATATTCTTTGTTTCTAAATCTACTTTGTCTAATAGTAACTTTGGCTTTCTTTTGATTGGTGTTACCATTATATTTCTTTGTCCATCCTTTTATTTTCAACATATTTGTGTATTAGAAGCAGTATAGAGTTGTCTTGCTCTTTTCCCCCTAACAATCTCTGCTTTTTAACTGGGGTACATAAGGCAGTGGTTTTCAATTGAAGGCAGGTTTGCATTTTTCCCCAAGAAGTATTTGACAATGTCTGGAGATCTGGGGCTGTTTTTTGGTTTTTGGTTTTAAATAACCTTCTAAAAATGTAAAAACCATTCTTATATTGCAGACAGTAAAATAACAGGTTACAGGCCACAGTTTGCTGGCCTCTAATGTATTTCCATTTAACTGAAAAGATTTGACTTGCTTTAATATTGCTTGTGTAACAGATCTAATGATGAATTCTTTCAGCTTTTGTCTAAAAAAGTATTTTGTCTGTTTTTGAAAGACTTTTCTCTGAGCATAGAATTTTAGATTGACAGAGTTCTTTCTAGCACACTAAATGTCTACTCACTTCTCAACTGTTTTCTAGAAGAAATGCTGTCATTCTTATCTTTGCAACTTTGTTCCCAACAATACCTGTTTTCCTCTGGTCTCATTTTTTATCTTTATTGTAATATTAAGCAATTTAATTATGGTGTGCCTTGGTGTAGTGTTTTTTTCATGCTTCTTGTGCTTGGGGTTCATTGATCTTAGATCTGTGGCTTTATAGTTTCCATCAAATATAAAAACATTTTGACTATTTTCTCAAATTTCTTCCCTCCATCCCTTAGTCTCCTATTACAGGGACATTAGCTGCTTAAAGTTATGCACAACTCATTGTCATTTATTCTTGTGCTTGATTTTGGGTAGTTTTTATTTTGGGTAGTTATTATTTTGTCTCCAAACTCATGAATTTTTTTCTTCTGCAATGTCAAATCTGCCATTAATTCCACCCCATTTTATATTTCACACATTATAATCTTTAGGTTTGGTATCTATCTTCCCCATCTCTACTTGACTTTTTGAACATAGGGAAGTTACAGTATAATATTGGCATATTCCATAGTTTCAATTATTTGTCTTATTATGGGTCCTATTTTTCTACCTATTTACATCTTTGGTAATTTTTATTGTTTGCCAGACATTGAGAATTTTCTTTCTCAGTACTGGATATTTTTGTATTCCTATAAATCTTTGTTTTGGGACAGTGACTTGGAAACAATGTTTTGCTTAAAACACAAGACAAAACAGTGCTCAGCCTTGGACTAATTTATTCCCCACCACTGAGGCAAGATCTTTGTAGGTACTCTACCTAATGCTCTGTGAATGATGTTTTTCTGGTCTGTCATGTAGGAACAGCCATTATTCCCACTCCTCTCTGGGATAGACACTGTTACCTGTAATACTTTCAGGTGGTCTTTTCCTTGGCCTCAGGTTAATTTCCTCACCTGCATAAAATAGTCAGTATTCACCAGATAAGTCAATGGAGATTGTTTCCAGATTCCTAGAGTTCTTTCTGTGCAGCTCTCTGTTCTCCAGTACTTACTGCAAACTGGATTTCACCAAAATCTCATCTCTCTTATCAAATCAGGAATCACACCAAGCTCTCCTTGTGTTCCCACCCCATGCTGTGGTCTGGAAACTCTCTTGGAGTAAATTGGAGCCATCATAGAACTTGTTTGTTTCCTCTCAACCAGTTCATATTCATAATTGCAGGTTCTTCACTGCCTGATATTTAGTGTCTTAAAAACATGGTTTCATGGACTGTCCTTTTTCTTTTTCTTTTTTTTACTGTTTCTGGCCTGTCTCTAACTTTTAACCATTACATCCTAGAAAAAAAATTTTTTGATACATTCAAGAAAAATACCTGGATTCATTTGCTTTCCATAACTCTGAATCAAAAATTGAGTTATACTTGGTAGTTAAAGACTATGAAATATCACAGCTTACTTTTCATAAACATGAAAGTGATTACGAGACATTAAATTTATCACTCTTTTGAATAAGACTGCCCATTGCAAAGTGGAACTAGTGCAGTATTACTTACTAGTACTTTTAATACTTAATCCAATTTTAAAAAAGAAAACAGGATTAATATAATAGTATATCAATTATGTGAGAGTATCCCAGGCTGCAATGAACTTATGAATAGACAGTCCAATAATCACAGTAAGTATTTCCCAATTTTTGTTTGTATTGTGTTTATTTGGGATTGTTTCTCTATTTTGTGTTTAAATATTAGTGCAATTGTATAACTCTTCTTACAAAGATACAGTTTCATGAAACTTTTATTTCAGTCATAAAACCTTCCTAACTCCCCATAACCTCATTTCTATTGTTAGAAAATGATCAAGGTAAAGGCTTTTAACAATAAATTTTTCCTATACCCACAATTATTGTTTTTACAAATTTCCATCGGTTCACTGGGAGTCACTGAAAAACAAAAAAGAAATGAGTCTGCTACTACAGACTACTTTTCCACATTGAACAGATGAAGCAACTCCAAGATATTGCAGTGACAGGGTTATAGATGATTTTTTTGCATCACTGACTTCAGAGCATCTGTTCAGTTATATAAGCTGTAGAGAAATATAACTTCCTCTAGTTTTCAGTTCCTATATTTTGCTACGTATTCACTGTCTTCAAATTAATATTAACTTATTTAATATTTATAAGTAGGAACTAAAATGGAAAACAAAGTATACCAGTATAAAAATAAATGAGGTGAAAAAATATCACAAGTAAAAATTATTTAGAAATAAATAACCAACTACCATTGTAGTCTATAAAGATCTAGCTTTCTTTCCATCCTGGATTTACGAGGCTTCAGGCTCAGGGCCTAACTATGGTCCCTCTCCACTACTTTTCAAACTCAAGTCTTAGCTATCACACTGGTAGTACAAAACAGAACCACTCAAAGGGGTTGAAAATTTACTATGTACAATGTCTTACCGTCTCAGTCACAAAAAGGTTAGTTGGACAGGTGGAAATGCCATCCTGACCATCTGTTTTTTTCTGATGCACAAATACCTTAACATAAAGGCATACACAACTGAGGGAAAAATTTTAAAGCAATCACAGGTGAAAAAGAGCCCTCGTTCTCTATTAAATTAGCTGTTGGCCTTTGGCAAATACTTCTCTGGGGCTTAGTTTCCCCATCTGTAAAAACAGGAAGGTCAGAGGTGATAAAAGTACAGAGGAATATAACTTATGGGAATATTATTGCTTTATAATCCTTAATTCATGTGTATTAGTATTACCAAGTTAAATTCCAGCTGCCTTATACCTATAAGCCAATAATTAAGAGACAAGGTTGGTGGGTGAAAAAGCAGGTTTATTCAAAATGCCAGCATTCTAAGAGGATGGTGGACTCCTGTCTAAAGGCCATCTCTCCACTGCCTGCATAGCCAAAAGACACTTAAGAAGAGGCAGAACAAAGGAAAGGGGAAGGTGGTCCAGCAATTCCTGGGTGATTTGAAAAAGAAAAGGCGCTTCTCAGAGACTAGTTTCAGGAACAAGGGTGGATCTTATGCAAATGTTGCCTTGAGCAAACAGTCATTAAAGCTAGTTGGCATATAGCCTTGAGCAGAGCCATTAAGAATGATGTGCATACAGCCTTGGGCAAACAGTCATTAATAAGGAAAAAGCAAAGCAAAGAGAAAATGTTTTAAATTAACCAACTACATTTAGGGTGTTAGAACCTGAAAATAGAGAATACAGTGTTATCCTTACATTAGGACACTGCTTCAAAATACTATTGAAGCTTTTCACCTCCTGATATGAATGCAATAGAATGTTCACAAACTACCACATAATAACTATTTTTGTCTCTCTCCCTGAAAGAGTCAAACTTTAATCTAGTCAGTCATCTACACTTAACCATCAGTTTACAGGAAACATATAATAGAATAGGTTGAATTATAGAAGAAGATGGAATCAACCAAATCCAAAATATGGGAAATTCAATTGGACAAATGACTCAATCTCTACAACAAAGAAGTGTAAAGAAAAAAAAAAAAGGGAGGATAGCCTGTTATGTATTAAGAGACATAAGGCATTAGTTTAGATCCTAATTCAAAGAAACAAGACTGAATGATCATTTTTTGAGAAAATGAGGAAAATTCAAATATTGGATATTGGATGAAATGTTATGATCAGTATTTGCTTTAAAATAATCCTGGCAGAGACTGGAGTGGGACTGAATGAAATGTGTTCATGTGGCTGGGAGGGGCAGGAAAGTGAGAGAGGAATAGAAAAAAAATTGGCCAAGCATTAATAATGATGGAAGCTAGGTGTTGGGGCTGTTGGGTTCATTTTACTATTTTCTACTTTGAACATTTTCATAATAGTAAAAGAAAAGTATGACTTTTAAATCTATTAATTTTATGTACACATTACTTGATATATCACTAGTCCTTATTGAATAAATGGAATTCCGAGCTAAGTATAAAATCTTCAGAAAACAGACAAAAAGACAAAAAAAGTAGTTACTAAAGGGCCAATTATCTAACAAGTGATGTAATCTGTATCTATTAAGAAAATAAACCACCAAAACATATAAAATTAATACACCCAATCAGATTGAACAATTATCAACCCACGGCCCATCTGTTTTCATCTAAAACCCTATTCAAGATAACCCAAAAGTCCCTTGGACTACATTTGAAATGGATTTTTAATAGGTTCTTTAGTTTGGCTTTTACTGAGTTGCCTTGAAAGTTTTGTTTTAGTCTTTGGGGCAAAAACCATTTCCTATGCTTAAATACACTTAGTCAGTCCTACACCCACATCTGACAAGTTGAAGATCATGCACACATTGATTGTTAAATAATTAAAGGAAAACATTCTGAAAAAAATATGAGAGAATTATCTTTTTCTATTCTGGAAATTGGGGAGAATTTCTTAAATAATATATAAAAGAGGACAGGCCATTAAAGGGTAAATCTTACTTTCATTTAAATACCATCTAGCGGTAAGGAAAAAAATTGTACAACGGAAAAGTGGACAAAGGTATAACAGGCATTTTATTGATACAGAAACAAGAAACACATGAAGACAGTCAACTCAATTATGAAGAAAATGCAATTAACATGACAGTAAGGTTCCATTCCTCTTCCACCAGATCGGAAAATGTAGAGTCTGATAATATCAGGTTTGGGGAAAGATGAAGAACAAAAATTCTCCTAACTGCCAATCGGACTGCAAACTTTAGAAAAATATAGACATTCAATATAATTTACTAATTAAGTCAAACGTGCAAATCCTACCATCTAGCAATTTTAATCATATTAGTTTGCTAGGGTTGCCACACAAAAATACTATAGAAATTTATTTTCTTAGTTTTGGGGAGTAGAAGTCCAAGATCAGGGCGTTCACAGATTGGGTTTCTTCTGAGGTCCCTCTCCTTGGTTTTCAGATGTCCTCTTGCAGTACCCACATGGCCCTTTCTCTTTGAATTCACATCTCCAGTGTCTCTGCATGTCCTAATCGCTTAAGGACACCAGTCAAATTGGATTAGCACCCCCCAATCCCAAAGGCCTTGTTTCAACTAAATTACCTCTTTAAAAGCCCTATCTCCAAATGTACTCACATTCTGAAGTATTGGGATTTATGGCTTCAACACACAAATTTTGGGGAAAGAATTCAGTACATAACACTACCCCTAGCAATGCATATTAGCCACAGAAACTTTTGCATATGTTTGAGAATGCTGGTAATAATGTAATGTTAGTTACAAAAATATACATCGATATAATTTCATTTATATTAAGATGTCAACATAAGAAACATCAAACCTGTAGAGATTTTTTATAAGAGTTTATCTGAGCCAAAACTGATAACATGATGGGGAGCAAGTTCCCAAAGGCTCTGGAGAATAACAGTTTTGCACTTTCTTTCCTGAATCTGAAATAAAGGAGGGGATATAAGATTGGAAGGTGGAAGCAAGGTAAGGATTGAATTACAGGGTAGTTAGGATTATGTGCCCTCGAGGGGTCTGAAAGGTGGTAACTATTATAAGAAGGGGTCTGAAAAGAGGTATTTCAAAGGAGTGTTAACCTAGATGCACAGAAACAACAGAAAAGGCCCAATTGAGGCAAAGAAGCCTTTACTAAGGAAGTTATAATGCCTGGGGCATGACTACCCATTAGGATCTGTCCCTTTAGGAATTTATAATCAGATTACCTGGGGTTACTTTCCATAGAACTCCATTTTTTCATTCACAGAGGTAAAGAAAATAAAAGGCAAAGATACAGTACATATTTTGGGGATACATCTAAGTAGCCTCATAATAAACTTTAAAGAAAATAAAGGTAACGAATAACAAAAAATTCAGAATAGTGGTTTCCTATGGGAAGGAAGACTTAAAAAGGTATTTTAGCACTCTGTTTCTTAATTAGATATTATGCATATGCGTTAATTTTATTCTTTAATGGTATAATAAAAAATATACTTTCTCTTTCCAGTCAGTGCTGAGCCATGGGCATCTCTCAGGACAAATGACATAAGTGCCTTAAGACTGGGGGCAAGAGAAAGCCCTAAGTTGCAAGAAAGGGTTCTTGGCTTTACATAGCAAAGAATTCAAGTGTGAGCCAAGTACTAAAGCAAAAGCAGTTTACTGAGACGTAGTCTACTCCATGGCTAGAGTCGAGTCTGCCCTTGGGGAATAGACAGCCCCGACTCTGCTACATTACAGTAGTGGTGACTATAATGTACTAGTAGTTAGGTTTTTCAATGCGAGAATATGAGGGAGAAATACTCTCATTAGTTATCAAAAGGGGTGTTTTACTGAGAATGAGACGCACCCCTTTTTTTGTCTTTACATGGTCCTCTCTGGTAGTATCATGATGCAGGGGATGTGTCATTTAATACAGAAATGTATATAATGACTATAATGTGGCTGGAGGTTACTTGAAGGTGAATCTTGCCACCATCTTGGTTTTGTACAGTTATGGTTGGTTTGTGTCACATCCTGGTTTACTAGTTTTCTGCCTCCAGATATCAGTTAGTGCTTTTTCTTGAAGGCCCTGTCACTGCCCTATCTCACTATAAGAGAAAATATGAGCTAGGACAACCTGCTGCCAACATTTAGATTGGCCCCACTGAATACACACTATCCATGGCCCTTGAGGATGAGGAATTTCTCGTAGAACTATCTGAGTGTTGTACATGCAAAACAAGTATTACTGATGTTGTGTACAATGCATCCAACAATGACTGGTCCACACCAAGAACCTAGTAAAAAAACCACATCATGCTGACAGCACACCACAGGCCAGTGGTACAAGTCCCACTATGAACTGCCCCTGGGCCATAAGAAGGGGGCCAAGCTGACTCCTGAGGAAAAAGAGATTTTAAATAAAAAATGATCAAAAAAGTTCAGAAGAAACATGATGAGAAAGAATGCCAAAATCAAGTCTTCTAGAGGAGCAGTTCCAGCAGGGCAGGCTTCTTGCATGCATCACTTCAACACCAAGTCAATATGGCCTAGCAGACGGCTATGTGTTTGAGGGCAGGGAGTGGCATTCTATCTAAGGAAAATTAAGACCTGGAAAGACAAATAAATTTTCCTCGCTCCTATCTTAACTCATGTAGCAAAGTGTTTAGTATTCTGTAAATAAAAATAATAATCAATAAAAAAATAATACATTAAAAAATTATACACACACACACACACACACACACACACACACAGAGATACATACATACATACATAGTCCGGCAGAAAAAAAAAATCTAGGTGGTTTGAAATATATTTCACAAATTATACAATGACATGTTTGTGGACTTTGACATACATACATATAATACATATATACGTGTATGAGTATAAAATGTGTGCTCTGGTTGAGCTGTGCAGGCTATTTTTGTAACAGCCCCTGTGTTTGACAGTTGTCCCTGGTTACTGGTAGACAGGAGTATCTTCTGTTATTCATGAGTTCCTTTCTACCACACCTGAGTTTATGGTAATGAGGTGACTAATTGCAGGAGTTGGGAGATGAGCTTCAGGATAGAGGTAAGTCACTAGAAAAATCTAACTAGGTGATTACAGGAAAGAAGCTTTAAGGTCCATGCCCGATTTCCAGGGAAGGGAGAAGGGAGTAGAGATTTGAGTTCAACTGAATAGCCAGTAATGTAATCAATCATGCCTACTCAATGAAATTTCATTTTAAAAAACTAAAACAACCCAGCTCAAGACTTCCAGGTCAGTGAATACACCCATGCACTGAGAGGGGTATACCCAGATAGGCCATGGAAGCTCTGCACTCTTACACCCCATACTTGGCCTTATGTATGTCTTCTATTTGGCTGTTCCTTGGTTGTATCCTTTATAATAATATAGCAGTTTTCCGAATTGTCCGTTGTTTTGGAAAATTATCACACAAGTGAGAAGGGTGGTCAGGTGGTCATGGAAATCCCTGAATTTGTAGTCAGCCGGGTAGAAGTGTAGGTAGTTTGAGGATACCAGAGACTTGTATCCAGCATGAAATGCATGACAGCAAAACCAAAAATAAAAAAAAAACAGGAAGTTTTAATTAAATAGTTATCACAGGAATATCCAGAATATACTTTTAAGTAAAAAAAAAAAACTAAGTGCAGAACAATGCAGAGAATATTGAAGAAGGAATGAAGGAAAAATAAGAATGGAATTAAGTTTGAGAACTCATCCTATAAAAAGTGCTACATACCTCATTGCTGAATATTCACTACAGTCACCTTTGAAGTACTCCCCTTGGGAAGCTATGCTCTGACAACACCCAGTCCACCTTTAAAGCAATTTTGGAACTTTTTCTGGAATGGCCATCAGAGCTGTCGTTGTATTGCCCTTGATGTCCCGAATGTCATCAAAATTTCTTCCTTTCAATATTCCCTCTATTTTCGGGGAAAGAAAAAAGTCATTGGGAGCTGTATCAGGTGAGTAGGGAGGGTGTTCCAATAGTTATTTGTTTACTGGCTAAAACTCTCTCACAGACAGTGCCCTGTGAGCTGGTGCATCATCGTGATTAAGAGCTACGAGTTGTTGGTAAAAAGTTCAGGTCTTTTTTGTCTAACTTTTTCATGCAGTCTTTTCGGCACTTCCAAACAGTAAACTTGATTGACTGTCCAGTTAGTACAAATTCATAATGAACAATTCCTCTGATATCAAAAAAGATGAGCAACATTGTTTCGACTCTTGATTTGGACTGAGGGGTCGTTTTTGGTCTTAGAGAAATGGCTGACTTCCATTGTGCATTTTGACGCTTTGTTTCAGGATCACATTGGTACACCCACGTTTCATCACCAGTGATAACACGGCCTAAAACATCGTCTTGCCTCTCAAAAAGGTCTTGGTTAACTTTGACTCTCTTTTGCTTTTGTTCATTGGTGAGCTCCTTTGGGACCATTTTTGCACACATATTTCTCATAGCAAGATTTTCAGTTAAGATTTTAACTATTCTCTATCGATGTTTACTTGGTCTGCTACGCTTCTCACACTCAGCTGACGATTTTGACGTAGTATTCCATGAACTTTTGCAATGTTTTGTCAGTTCTGCTTGTTACTGGCTGCCCTAACCTCTCTTCATCAGTGACGCTTTCTCTCCCGTCAGAAAAACATTTAATCCATTTGTATACTGCCATTTTCTTCATGGCATTATCCCCATAAACTTGGACTAACATGTCCCTAATTTTACTTCCACTCTTGCCAAGTTTAACAAGAAATTTAATGTTTATTCATTGCTCTATTTCAAGCTCTGACATTCTCATGATGGCACACAAAACACACAATACTGAACACCACTCAGCAAGACACCGCCACACGTTGACAGGAACACAGCTGTGAAACACAGATACACCAAGGTGATGACACCTTGCTGAGTTGTTTGTACAGGGCTGCCAATATAAGCACATGGTGGCAGGTTCCTGAACTAATTGTCAGATCAGTTATATTCACGTTTGCTTCTATTTGCATTGACTGGAAGGACAGATAAAAAACTAATTAAAAATAGTTACCAGTAGGAGACCCTGAGGAACCACTGTGGATGGGGAGTAGGGAAGGGGTGTGTCTTCTCAGTGCACTGCTTTTTCTGTAGTCTGTATGCAGTTCTTTTTATGTAGAGTCAGGCAGCTCAGTCAAGTCTGTACAGTTTGAGCCATGTAAAATAAACATTTACTGATCAAAAAGTAGTTTTAAAAATTCAGTGCAAGTAAAGTGTTTTTAAAAATCTGTTTTTTGTGTAAAATATAAGTAAAATTGTTAGTAGCTTGTGGTAAAGAAATGCTGACAAAGTCCTGCAAAATCTTAAGAGTTGAAATGATTAAGAAAACCTCTGCATCTAACTTTTTTCTATTTCTTAAACTATAATAAAAGGCAATAAATATAATCAATCTGGAGAACAGTTGGATTGTAAAAAAGATCTTTTTTGATTTGTTAAAATAATTACAGGGAAGAAATATAAATTTACATACTTAACATATATTCTAAATCTACTTAATGAAATTCAGTTGTATGTTAAAATAAGTCAGTGAACTAATAACGTAATTAAATACAATACGGTTCTCTAAATAAGTAAAGAAAGTCAAATGATGTTAAAATTCTAAATGCTCTACCATTGTCTTTCACAGACTGTCCACGCACTTCCGAGGCCGCTCACCGTCGCACTGGCTCGGCCGGGACGGGAAGGGGCGGCGGAGGCTAGGCTCCCCGGTCTGGACGCTTCCTGAGCGAGGTGCGGCTCAGCGACACCAAGACGCTAGTGCGCCAGCTGAAAGGCCTCTTCTCCGTCCCCATGGAGTCGGGACCCAGCTGGAACGAGCCCTGCCGCGGTGGGCTGCAGTTAACCCGCCGGACTGCAGACATTACAGCCAAGTCTCCTCACTCCAGTCAGCCGGCGACGGAGCGCCCAGCGTGGGGTTACCGCCAAAGCGATCAAAGAACTCGCGCGAGAGAAGAAAATACCGCGAGACCTCCGCGAGAGCGTTGGGAAAGCAAGGCAGCGGAACCGGTCCGGTTTGGCGCTTGCGCAGAGAGCGCAGCCAGCGCTTTTTTTTCCGGATGGAAGCGGGAGATCTGTGGATGCTGATGTTAGGCCAGCCGTGGTGTTCCGTAGGACATGCGGCGCGAGCCGAATCGCCGCTAGACGGGCGAGACGCGACGCTCGCGGCGCTGGGCAGGTGAGAAGAAGAAAGGCAAGCTCTGATGGGAGTGGCCCAGAGCCCGCTAACGGGAGATGTTCCGGCCTTCCTTGCGAAGGAGACGCGTTCTGGTGTTGCTTTAAAGCTGTAGTTTTCACCGCCGACCCGCACACCGACCGGGTCTGCCAGAAATCACGGACCGGCAGGGGAAAACTACTGGCTTAAAGGACGACGAATTGAGGTCTACCAGGGAAAGAGGGCAGCAGTGCGGGATAGGAGGGAAGACATTCTAAGGTCGGCTGGACGGGTCAGGCTGAAGTTCTTGAAAGGCTTAGCTCGTTCTTGAGAGGACTGGAGGGAACAGTCAGGAATCTCCTGAGAAGAGGGTTACATTCTAATTTCCCTGAAGTTCATACCTGGAAGTTCCCACTCCTTAGGTCTTGTGTACTCACGTGTATGCCTGATTACAATTCGGGAAACCACGGGGATACAACAGAGGGAAGGTAATTTTAAGTTGTTGGTTATGAGACAGAGTTGCAATGCCTTCAGGAAGAAATTAAGCCTTTTTAAAAATAGAATACTATAGACAGACAAAAAGGTTGAAATAAAACTGTAATACGTGTTTACTCGGCCACTCAACTGGAGAAATAAATGATAACTAATTGAAGTCCTCTGTCCACTCCACCCAATCCCATTTCGTTTCCTCTTACCCAAGGTAACCACTCTTCTTTATGTTTTAATTTCATGGTTATGTGTAATTTTAACAATCAGTTATGTACTTGTCTATCCTTTTGCAGCTTTCTTTTAATGATTTTTATGATTTGTCAGTGTTACATAATTCTTGTTCATTCATTGCAACAGCTGAACAGGTATCCCCTTATATGCATGTGTCACTATTCATTTTCTTGCTTTGTATCCCCAGTGCCTGATATGTTGTAAGTACTTAAATTTTAGTTGAATGGATGAATGCTCTAGCTTTTGAGCTAAATGCTAAAGAATAAATAGTATTTCAAAGGACTTAAGGCAAGAAGAGTATTCCAGGCAAAGGAAATATTAGTCAGAACAAAAGTAGAAGCTTGAAAGTGCATGAGGTATTTCAAGAACTTCCAGAGTCTCATAGTCTTAGAGCTTAAAATGTAGAATTGTATGGAGGTACATGATGAAAAAAAGAACTTGGAAAGATAGGATGAGGGTTAGATTTAAGAATATTATCCTGAGATTATACTAGCTCAGAGCCTTTAGAGAAAATATCGTTAATGCAAACAATTCTAAGGAAAGTATTAACACTGTTAAGATGTTGAGTTCTAATAAACACTGTAGTAAACATAAGAGTTTATATCCCCTCCCCAAAAGTGGTATGACTTGATGGAAAGGTGTGTAAGGAAGTGCTGTGTTATAAGAGCCACATACACTGAGATCAGAGAGTAGTACAGTGAGCATTTCTAGGATAGGCATGGCCTCACTGAGCAGAGAGCAACTATACAGCTGACCCTCCATATTCATGGGCTTCACTACATGTTCAACCAACCTGAGATTGAAAAATACTAAAAAAAATCCCAAAAAGTTCCAAAAAGCAAAATTTGCATTTGCCATGCACCAACTACTGTGTTCAATCCACATAAGTGAAGTGATGGCTAGGCATACTCTGCTGTCGTCTATACTGCAAATATAGGTCATATGAAATATACTACCCCATTTTTTATAAGGGACTTGAGCATCCATTGGATTTCGGTGCTCATAGGGGATCCTGGAACCAGTCCCCCACAGGTACCGAGGGACAACTGCATGTCGTAAATGAACTGTATCGTCCTCCATGACTTGCGTGTTGAGTTTTATCAGTATGCTTTGCAACTCCTGATGGCAACTCCCAGGTTTTACTGACATCTTTTTTCTATTTGCCTGTGTTGAGGTGGTTTGTCTTACAGAAATAGGCCTTAGCCTATTTATATAATAGGGATGAGAAGAGCTATAGGCTTTTTGCTTTAATACCTGTGACCTTCAATATTGCAAAGGTCCCCATAGCTGGCAAAAATATTGCTCTGTATTGACATGCTTTAATGTCGTGTCTCTTCTTATTTCCAGGTCAAGGATGCATTCTAAGATAGTTCTAAAAATACATCACCAGCTCCAGCCTGATAGTTGACCTAGCCATGGAGAACCTCATTGGTGCTTCACTAAATCAGACCGTAACTGGCACTCTTAAAACTTCCCATCAAAAAGTATCAGGAATGAAAATCTAAGACCTATATCTACCACTTCAAGAAAGTTCCTGTACCATCCAACAATGTACAGGTCAGCTAGTTTTTTTGGTCATCAAGCAGACAGAAGCTGCCAACATAGAAGTGGAAAATGCCTCCACATGAATATTGCACATCACTCATTTTACTTTGTCTCCTTATTTAGGGGACCATTAGTAGATCTTGAAATCAATTTTGAGTCATGATGAACATTTTTTAAGACAAAATAAAATACAAAATATCGAAGTGCTTTGCATAAATCCTTTGCCAGAATTGTGCATAATGCAAGGAATACTAAGGTCTGTTACAATATATGAAAAGATAGTTAATGGAGGGAATATGGTAAATAGAATGTATATTGGCTAAGATGTGGCTTTTCAGTCATTTGTCCACTGGTATCTTGTTTCATTTTCACAGTAAGATTGCAGTCTAGTTTTATGTTACCATGACTTGCAACTAGATGTGAAGTTTGAGATGTTAAACTGAGGTTCAGTTGCAACCTGCATTTCTTTGGAAAGATGTTATCTAAGCTATAAATATACATATACATATACATACATACCTATATATTTATTTGAGTTTGTAATTATAACATTTTAATGAATTGCTTTAAAATGGATCATTTCTCTTTTAAAAGAAAGAAGAATAATGAAGTGAGACATGCAGAAGCATGTTCAAGTTCAGCTGTTGGATCTGCAAGTATGAATAGCGGCAATACTGAAAAAAACATTGACTCTAATTTGCAAACTTTACCTTCATTTGAGCCACATTTAAAAAAAAAAAAAGTAAGTGTAAGACGATATAATGAAGATTATTTAAAATACGGTTTTATCAAATGTGAAAAACCCTTTGAAAATGACAGACCTCAATGTGTTATTTGTAATAATATTCTTGCAAATGAAAGCTTAAAACCTTCAAAATTAAAAAGGCACTTAGAAACTCAGCATGCTGAACTTACTGATAAACCTCTTGAATATTTTCAAAGAAAGAAAAATGATGTAAAGTTATCAACACAGTTTCTTAGCCGTTCTACTGTCAGTGAGAAAGCCTTATTATCATCATATTTAGTTGCATATCGTGTGGCAAAAGAGAAAATGGCTCACACAGCTGCTGAAAAAGTTATTCTTCCAGCATGTTTGGATATGGTGCGTACAATTTTTGATGATAAATCAGCTGACAAATTAAAAACTATACCTAGTGATAACACAGTATCCCTTCGAATTTGTACTATTGCAGAACATTTAGAAACAATGCTTATTTCTCGGTTACGGTCTGGTATAGATTTTGCCATCCAACTTGATGAAAGCACTGATATTGGAAGCTGTACATCACTTCTAGTTTATGTCAGATATGCATGGCAAGATGATTTTATGGAGGATTTTTTGTGTTGTTTAAATTTAACCTCACACATAAGTGGATTAGATATTTTTACAGAATTAGAAAAGTGCATTGTTGGTCAATATAAATTAAACTGGAAACACTGCAAAGGAATTACAAGTGATGGAACAGCAAACATAACTGGGAAACATAGCAGAGTAATTAAAAAACTGCTAGAAGTTACTAATAATAGTGCTGTGTGGAATCATTGTTTTATACATCGTGAAGCTTTAGCATCCAGAGAAATTCCCCAAAACCTCCTGGAAGTATTGAAAAATGCAGTGAAAGTCGTCAATTTTATTAAAGGAACCTCACTAAATAGCCAACTTCTTGAAATATTTTGTTCAGAGATTGGAACTAACCATACCCACTTACTGTACCATACCAAAGTTCGTTGGTTGTCTCAAGGGAAAATACTAAGCAGGGTTTATGAACTCAGGAATGAGATTCACATTTTTCTCATTGAAAAGAAATCTCATTTGGCAAGTATCTTTGAAGATGACATTTGGGTAACAAAATTGGCATATTTAACTGATATATTTGGCATTCTTAATGAACTAAGTTTAAAACTACAGGGGAAAAACAGTGATATATTCCAACACATCGAACGAATCCAAGGATTCCGGAAGACATTATTATTATGGCAAGCAAGGCTTAAAAGCAGTCGTCCTAGCTACTACATGTTTCCAAAATTTTTGCAGCATATTGAAGAGAATATTATTAATGAAACCATTTTAAAAGAAATGAAAGTAGAAATATTACTGCATCTCACTTCTCTATC
This sequence comes from Lyroderma lyra, assembly GCA_004026885.1. Taxonomy (NCBI): domain Eukaryota; kingdom Metazoa; phylum Chordata; class Mammalia; order Chiroptera; family Megadermatidae; genus Lyroderma; species Lyroderma lyra. Next base: position 5,809 of record PVJL010005452.1, on the reverse strand, counting down.
TCAAACTTTTAACCATTTCTTTCCAGAAGAAAAATTTGAAACATTAAGAGAAAATTGTTGGGTCAAAGATCCATTTGCTTTTCGAAATCCAGAATCAATAATTGAGTTAAATTTGGTGCCTGAAGAAGAGAATGAATTACTGCAGCTCAGTAATTCATATACATTGAGGAATGATTATGAAGCATTAAGTTTATCAGCATTTTGGATTAAGATAAAGGAAGACTTTCCCTTGCTAAGTAGAAAGAGTATGCTACTATTACTGCCATTCACAACAACTAGTTTGTGTGAACTAGGGTTTTCCGTTTTAACACAGTTAAAAACGAAGGAAAGAAGTGGATTGAATGATGCAGCAGATATGCGGGTAGCCTTATCCTCCTGTGTCCCAGACTGGAATGAACTTACGAACAGGCACACCCATCGCATTAAATAAATCCTACCTGCTTTTAGTGTTTGTATTTCTTATTTTGTGGTTATTTTTCTATGTTGTATTTAAATGTTAATATATCATTGTATGTGATAGCTTTGTTATGTTTTTATTTTTGTTATATTTGCCTTAATAAAATCATACTACAATTTTATATGCATTGGACAAAAATTTAATGAATTTCTATTAGAGATATTTGGGATACAAAAAGAAGAAAAAAGATTCTGTTGTGGAAATTGTGTTCTAGCAAGGAGAGAGACAAATATTAGGTGTGATAATATCTAGAAGATAGTAAGTGCCATAGGAAGAGTAAAAAGAGAGGAGGAGGTCAGGGAGCTATTTGGGGACCAAATCATAGATGGCACTATAAGCCATTATAGGGCCTCTGGGTTTTTGTCAGTGAGATGGAGAACAAATGAATGAAGGTTATCCTGAGAGACTTGATCTGAATTAGGATTTAGGCATCTTGTAGGGTGGCGGACCATTATTCAGCCTATCACAGTTTACGTCCTGCCCTGGTTCTCAAAAACTGATACCCATCCAACCCATGTGAGAAGTAACATCCACCCATCCCAAGGTCCCCCAAAGTTTCAGCCTGTTACAGCAGCATCAACTCAAGTCCAGAATCTCAAGTTTCATCAGCTCAGAAGTCTCAAATCTCATACCTAAGTCAAGTAGGGGTGCAGTTCTGTATTAAATTCATCCTGGGGCAATATCCTCCACTTGTGGACCTGTGAAACTAGAGAACAATTTCTGTACTCCAAAAATACTGTGCAGAATTTCCCAAATCATCCAATTCTGGTTCATTTTTGTAACAGTTCTCTCAGTTTATCTCTTTCACATTTTAGTAAAAGCAACAAGAAGAAACTAGGTCACACCTGCAACTAAATATCTAAGTTCATTGCTTACAAGTTCTGTTTTCTATATAATTATAGGGCAACTCATCTAAACTTTCTACCATTCTATAACAGAAACCTTTTTCCTCCAGTTTCCAGAAACACGTTCCTTATTTCCTTCTGAGCCCTCCCCATCTGAGCTTTTAACATCCATTTTTCTACAAACCGTTTGTGGCTTAGATCTCCAAGACCATTTGTAATCGGTTTTCTCTAGCACGATCTTCCTTCTGAGACTTCATTAGCAGAGTGTTAAAGACCCATATCAAGGCACGCTAAGGCTTTTTCTATTATACTCCTCAAAATTCTTCCAGCCTCTATCCATTACCACTGTCACATGTTTTTAGTGTTTGTTACAATAGAATTTACCATGGTTTGGAGCCAGAAAAACAACTTCTCATGACTGAACTTGCCTCACCTGTTCTCCAATTTCTCCTCTTCTCTGGGGCACCCTCCTTTCAGTCTTCGTCCCCGGTGATGTGCCAGATTCAGTCCTGGAACTGAAGAAAAAGGGAGGCAGAAAGAGGGGTACTTCCAGATTTCAGAATCTGTATTAGTTACCTTTCACTGCTTGAACGAATTACTACAAACTTAGGGTTTTAAAATAACCCAAATTCATCATTTTTTTGGAGGTCAGAAGTCCAGTGAGAGCCTCACTGGACTGAAGTCAAGGTGTCCGCAGGGCTGTTCCTTCTGGAGACTCCAGGGACAAATCTGTGCCTTTACCTTTTCAAGCTTCTAGAAACTGCCTGCACTCCTGTCTCATGGCCTTCTTCATCTTCAAAGCTAGCAGCGTAGCACCTTCAAGTATGTCTCTGTTCCCATCATTATATTGTCTTCTCTTTGTCTCTGATCCATCCATCTCCCACTTACAACAACCCGTAGGTTACACTGGACCCATTCAGACAATTCATTATAATCTCTCCATCTCAAGATTCTCAATCACACTTGCAAAGTCCCTTTTGCCATGTAAGGTAATGCAGTCACACGTTCTAGGAGATAAGGACATGGATATCTTTGTGGGGCCATTGCTCAGCCTACCACAACAGAAAATAAACACAGGAACAAATAAGATGACGGTAAGTATTCAAAACATGCATGGAGAGGACACTGAAACATGCTGCTCTAAGACCCCTTTAAAGACATGACCTCTTATTTCATCCTCTAATGACCAGGGATTCCAACTAACAGAACGTTTTCAACAAGGAGGTTCAGGAATTATTGAAAACTCTTAATGTTCCTGAGAACAAAGACCAAATCAGTATTGTGTTCTGGGTCTTTCAGCTATGACTCTTAACTTCCCTGTCACGTCTCAAGCTGCACTCTATTTACCAGTCGAATTAATTCTTTTAACCTTTATTAGGAGAAGCTATGTGCTTTCCCATTATTCTGCCTTTGCTCAGGCAATGGTTCATCTGAAATCAATTTTTCCCTGACACTATATGTCAGCATTCTATTCCCTCTTCTAGAACTTCACCTGAATAATACAGTGTTTATGTCTAGCTTAGTTCATTGAGTATATATATTTTTAGATTGTTAGTGCATCAGTTGTTCACTTCTTTGTATTGCTGAGTAGTATTCCATTGTTATGACTACATGACAATTTGTTTATTCTCTTTTTGGACATTTACATTTTTAGTTTAGCGGCTATTATGAATTAACTTCCTATAAATATGTATAGATATTTGAGTAGACATACTGACTTTTTTCCTTTGGCAAATATCTAGTAGTGGAATATCTTCATTGGTAAGATATCTTCTAAATGTTTATCCACTTTAAAATTTGGGTTTTTCTTTTGTTGAGTTTTTTTTTACTTTCTGGATACAAGCTTTAAATCAGTAATCAACATTTACATTATTATGACTTGTGAATATCATTCATGGCTGTACTTATGGTATTCTATGATTATGTTTTCTTTCTTAAACTTCTTAGAGGTAATAATTTTCTCCTGTTTTCTTTTTCTTCTTCTTTTAAAAAAATTTTTGTTTTTGAAACATCCTTTCTTGAGCTGTCAGCACAATTAATTGGAAACTACTCACCCCCAAGTTGATCTCTGAAATTTCATAATCTTGAAGGTAAAAAGAAATCCTGAAACCTTCCAGAGAAAAGAACAGGTCAAATAAACAAGATTAGGAAAATGGCTGTATATTTTGCAACAATAACATAGAAGCAGAAAACAATGAGGCAGTGCCTTCAAAATTCTGAGGGAAAAGAATTTCCAACTTAAATTTTTCCTAAACTCTTGATGGAATGTGAGGGTAGAAGAAAGTCATTTTGTATTATGATGCAAAAGTCGCAAAAAATTTTTGCCCTTCTGGCATCTTCTCAAGAAGCTATTGGAAGACGTACTCCATAAAACAAGAAAGAGGAAGATAGGGGATCTAGGAAATGGGGCATCAGCCCAGGAGAGGTGGGAAGGGGGCCACCAGGATGACTATACGCACATGTCAAGAGAGCAACAAGCTCAGATTGGGACAGTAAACTGATGAGCTCTAGGAAGGACAGTTCCAAGAAAAGAGAGAGAGACAGAGGCAGTGAGAAAGAAGTCTCTCCCAGCCCACACACACCCTTTCTCTCTCTCTTTCCCTCTGTCTCTGTCTCTGTCTCTGTCTCTCTCTCTCTCTCACACACACACACACACACACAACTACCTCAACTGTTAACTGCTGCTTTTGAATGTAGTGAGATTGACATGTCTTGCAGAGTTTGACCATAATCATAAGTGTACACAAAACACCAAGCAAACAAATAAGCCAGGGGATGGAGGAAAGGAGACAATTACTCCCTCTAAGGTAAGCAAGAAGTTCACCAAAAAAGGAAACATAATTCATAGAATACTGTAAGATCAGCAATGAATAACTTTTAATGGGTCGTAATCATGTAAATGCTGATTATTGTTTTAAAGCTCACTGTCTGTATTGGGATGATGAAGGGTACAGAACGATGGTTTTTGAGGATGTGTGGGGTTTAAGGTAAAACTTCCCTTTCCATGCTAGGAAGTCAAAGCATGATCGCCAAGGTGGGAACATTAAGAAACAGCACATAGGCATGTTATTTACAGATGTGGGAGTCAATACCAGGAAAAACTGCTGAAAGAATTTAAAATGGTTGTTTCTGGAATGTGGATTTGAGCTAGGGAGGGGCTGGACAGGAAAGTGTGGAATTTGGTTGTAAACTTTAAAAATGGAAAAGAGAATCAACTAAAATGGTGTGGAACCCTCCAGACCTTCTCCTCACCCGGCTCCTGTGTTTATCACATGCCTGAGTTCATTGCTATCATGACTGTAAAAACCGAGAACTAGGCCCTCCACGTGGCATTCCGTTAATCCTGGCATCCTGCCTCTGAACTGATGTCCCTAGGATTTTGAGTCAGGAAGACCTTGACCTCTAAACGTTACTTAACTTTCCTAGGTTTCCTCATCTGTTAAGTGGGGACAATAAACCTAGCTCGGACGATGTAGTGGAAAGTACATGAAAGGTGTACTTGTAGAGTGCTTGGCACATAGAACAGCTAAATAAGTATTAATCATATTAGTTTTTGTGGCTGTTATTTCCTGAAAACAAACAAAACATCATTGGCAGGTGGAAAAGAGGTCGTCTGTCAAAGTTGTCACAGTTTGGTGCAGAAACGTTTTCCTTCTGCAGACTGAACTCCCCTCTCCTCTTCAACCCCGCTTCTGCTTTAAGGCTCCCTCCTCTGGACTCAGGCCGAGAGCAAGTGTCCTGGCCCCGCTGATATCCCAACCCAGTCCTGGAACTGAATCACAAAGGCGGGCAGAGATCGGGGCGCTGCGCGGAGGGGCGGGAGCAGCGGGTGCCCTGAAGGCAGCGCATGCCGGTTATGGCCCGCTGGATGACGCGCGGTGGGCGGGCAGCTCTCAGCATCCAGCCCCCACTCTGGGAAAAGTGGAACCCACGGGGTCCTTCTGAAGAAAGCGCAGTTCCAATCCTCCCCACAGAGGAAGGACTGATCACAAACAGATCTCGGCGCGGGGTGGTGGGGGCGCAGGGTGCAACGAGCGCGGGAAGGGCGGCCGGCCCTCCTCCCAGGTCCAGAGCGGGAGGGGCGTGGGGAGCAAGGTAGCAGCCCCCTGCCCGTGTCGCTGACTGCTGGAAGGCTCACCTCTTACGTGGCTGTTTTAAAACATGTCTCGGGAGAAGCAAGGCGGGCACTTCACGGCGGGAATCAAGTCCTTCTCTAAATGCCCAGACTCGGTGTAAAATGCGTAGGCAGGACTCCGAAAACCAGACGTTCGGCTCCCAGCGTCAGCTCGGGGGAGCTACCTCGGTGCGAAAACAGGAAGCACGTCCAGGAGGCTGTCCCAGAACCCGCGATGGCTGCCCGGGCGCGCGCGCTGCAGCTGCGGCTGCTGCTGCTGCTGCTGCTGGCGGCGGCGGGCGGCGCGGGCGCGCGGTGGAGCGGCCCGGGGAGCAGCCCGCGCCTGCGGAGCATCGTCCTGGGCCGCTGCGCCGACTTCCTGGCGTTGCTGGG